>CM037842.1:6408202-6590702 GCA_021234535.1 Stichopus chloronotus
GTTAGACCTTGCAAATTTAAGCTTCAAGTTGATTGGTCTAATAGTTCTCTCAAGATATACAGGAAATACAAATTTTGGGGCAAAATTGACTTTTTTCCTAAAAAAATTAGTAAATTCCACACTCTTACTATAAAAGTAGTATGCGTTACATATTCATTCTCTGGTAAGTCCTTCAAAATTTTTGCGTTATGTGCTGAAACCCTTTTCAAGATATGCTGGAAATACCAATTTTGGGGCAGAATTGCTTTGTTTTCCGAAAATATCAGCAAATGTCACTGGATTTACCATTACAGTATTATTATGTTTAACACCTTGATGTATTCTCTGTGAAGTCCTTACAAAACTTCAAGCTAGCTTGTGTAACAGTTCTCAAGTTATGTTGAAAATACCTATTTGGGGGCAAAATTGGCTTTTTCTTATAAATCAGAAAATTTCACTGGATTTACCATTACAGTAGTATTATCATTGAACAATGTGCTCTCAGGTAAGTCCTTACAAAGCTTAAAGTTAATTGGTCTAATAGTTCTCAAGATATGATGGAAATACAAATTTTGGGGCATAATGGACATTTTCTCAAAATCAGTAAATTTTGCTCTCTTTACTATAAAAGTGATTTACCTTGTATATTATGTTCTCCGATAAGTCCTTGCAAAATTTCGCATTAAATGCTAAAAAGCCTCCAAGATATACTGGAAATACCAAATTTGGGACAAAATTGGATTTTGTTCCTAAAAAACAGCAACTTTGACTCAATTTACCATTCAACCAATACATCTTGGACATATTGTCATCATGCACAACCTTACAAACTTAAGACTTAATCGCCCATGTACTTTTCAAAGTATCCTGGAAAAACCACAATTTGGGCAGGTGTGGACTCACACACACACACGCTCACCCACACAGCTTTGTTTTCCATTCATTCCGAGGACCTCATTGTGCTTTCTTTTGGTTTTTCTTCCTCAACCCTAACCTTAACAATAGACTCTCTATTGTTAATCTTGAGAGAACCGGAGAAAGCTATTAAATTTTCTACAGAGGACCTAAAATCTATTGTTTCGGTCCTCGATCCCACCCGAAAAGATGGGCACACACACACATACCCTACCGAATGATTACACAGGTTACCATTATCATCGAAACCAAAAATATTACATATACAATTGACATTTTGGACGAGGCCAAAGAAAATGGTGCCGTGCCGTCAAGGCCTCACTACGACCCATGTGGTTACGTCATCAACATGTTACAGGAAATTTATTGCATCGTTTTTTGCTGGATGTAACGAAACTGGGAGCAAATCAATTAAAAATCAATGCAAAATCGGGTCTACCTAATATGTAATGGAATGGAAAAAATCATGAATAGTAATTACAAAATATTACATTTACACATTACATTTTGAACAAGGCCAAACCAAATGACGCCGTGCGGGCCGCTGCACTAAGACTCATGTTGTTACGTCATCAGCATATGACAGGAAATTAATCGCATCGTTTTGGTCTTTCCACCAATTAGGAGTCTATCACTTAGAAATTACTGCAAAATCGAGGGCTTACTCTACACCGCCGACCTACCTGATAAGCAATGGAATAAAACAAAATCATGGATATTAATAAAAATTACATTTACTCATGATACTTCGGACGAGGCCCAACAAAATGGTGCCGCGCCGTGAAGGTTGCACTACGACTTATGTGGTTACGTCATCAACATATGACAGGAAATTAATTGCAGTTTTAGGACTGATTTCCACCAACTAGGAGCCTATCAATTACAAATTACTGCAAAATCGGTGGTTTAATTTTCACCGGCTCCTATCTGAACGGCGATAACATAAAAAACATCAATAGTTATTAAAAAATAACTTTTACAGTAAACAAATATTCAGGCTAATTGGTTTCTCACATAGTGCTAGCAGAATTTAGCTTCGAATTTAGTTCCGGGCACTGATTCTAAATAAGCGCCAAATATTCTTCAAACATAAAATGGTGGTAAGCAGAAGAAGAAAAGGAAGAAGAAAATCGTGATACTGAAATCTACAGTAAGGTAGCAAGCTTAAACCTATACTCTGGTGCCACTAATTAGGCTCAAGTAATGATAACAATAACAGCTCAAAAGTATCTGTGCATATTGTGCTACATAACACAATTATAACATTGGTTTATTCCATATAGGTTAGGCTTAGTGGTTAGAGTAAGGGGCAGGATATAAGAGCATCCCTTATGGGTTATTTGCACATTAGTCTCCTATTTACCAGGACCTGACTCTGTTAAAATTGTTTTTCGACTTAAGTATAACATTAAGTACAACATTCTCATAATTGCCAGGAATGCTAAAAACATTAACCACAGGGGTCAGTTATGCCAAAGTTGTTTTGGCTAAAGTTAAACGGTGGTGGCTATTGGCCCGTATGCCCGCTCTGTTTATTATTTTTTTTTCAAACAATCATACAATTTCACCATCCAGTTTACTATAAGAGTGATATACTGCATCGTTATTAATATGTTCATATATACGCTCAATTAGCTCTCAGGATATGGTGCAAATCCAAATTTTGAGGAAAAATTGGCTTTCTCAGATATCAGCACTGAGCCATTCACTGGATTTACCGTTACATTAATATCATGTTGAACAATGTGTTCTCAGGTCAGTCCTTCCAAAGCTTTAAGTTGATAGGCCTACAGTAGTAGTTCTCAAGATATGCTGGAAATAAAAATTTGGGGGCAAAATTTGTTTTTTTTTTCTTCTAAAAAATCCAAAAATTTCACTAGATTAACTATTGCACTAACAAAATGTTGAACAATGTGTTCTCAGGTGAGACCTTACAAAGCTTTCACTTAAGTGGTCTGAAAGTTCTCAAGATATGCTGGGAATGCAAATTTGTGGGCAAAATTGCCTTTTTTCTAAAAAAAAAAACAGCAAATTTCACACTCTTTACTAGAAAAGTGATGTACCTTGGATATTACATTCTCAGATAAGTCTTTGCAAAAGTTTGCAATAAATGCTCAAATACTTCTCAAATATGCTGGAAATACGAAATTTGGGGCAAAATTGGCTTTTTTTCCTAAAAAAAACCCAATAAATTCATAACAGTAATAAACTGTTAAACAATGTGGTCTCAAGTAACTCCTTGCACAAAATTTCCCATAAAATACTCAAATACTTTTCAAGATACACTGGAAATATCAAATTTGAGGCAACATTGACTTTTTTCCTCAAAAATCAGCAAATTTGACTCGTTTTACCATACAACTGATACATCTTGGACATATTGGCATCATGCATAACCTTTCAAAGTTTAAACTTAATCGCTCATATACTTTTCAAACTATTCTGAAAAAAAGCACAATTTGGACAGGTTCGGACGCACACACACGAACATTGGCACGGACATGTTTTCATTTATACCACCTCACAGAACCCACCTGTATCCCTGGTCTTTCTACCATGGGATACCCCTGGGTTGCCGTTACTCAGCTACTCCAAGCGTTTCTATGGCAACCGTTCTCCCATGGATGCACAGTACAATATATAGCTGCACTAGCTAAGTGACAACAATATCTCATCTTAGCCTCGATAGGACGATGAGATAAAAATCGGCAATAAGATAAGCCGTTCAACTTTTTTATTCCCGATTTGATGATATCATCAAATAAGTAGTGATATCATTAAAACAAATATCAGGTATTTTCAAATCATTTCATGATTTTAGTACTTAAACAACATTGAAAATATCAAAAATTGAATTCTTGATTTCATTGATAAAATTAATGATATCATAAATTCATATCTGATATGATGTCTGTAACTGCATTTATGATATCTGCAAATATGACGTCACATATCGTTAATTCTGTCTTATTTAAAGCAGGATGTGCTGTTTTTCCTGCAATGTCAAAGGTGCACCAAACGACTGGCTATATTTCATATAGTTGTAAAAGCTGAACAAACTACCGTAGCATGGCCTATTTGTCCAAAAGAAGCTTAATTTCCTTAAGCAATGCGTTATTGTTATGGGCCTTCAGACGAGAAATTTACACATTTACTAAAGGGCCTGGTTCTGCTAACTTTTCAGCCGAAAAAAAAAATGAATCACTCTTCTTTCTGCCGTAATTAACATGCTAATGAATGAAATTTCCCCTGAAAGAAACATATCATAGATGGTATTTTTCAGATTGGCATCGAATGAGAATGATTGAGAATAGACAATGAAGGCTATTTTTGCTCCTGTAAACAGCACATCCTGCTTTAAACTTATCTTTAATTGAATTATTGACATCGTCAAATACGACGTCACATGTCGTTAATTCTGTCTGTTTGAAATATATCTTTAAATCGAATTAATAATATCATTTAACAAGCCAGACTTAAAGATATGCGACGTCATAGTTTCAAGTTTTCAAGTTTGAATATTAAAGGCGAGCATCACGGTTCGTGTTGTGACACAACATTATTTGTATCAAACTGTAGAAATGACACACACAGTGGGATGCTCTGTCTCTGCTAGCGGCTACGACATCCGACTAATAAGAGTAAAATGTACTGCATATGTACAACAAACAGTTAGAGGAATGTAGGTAAGAGAAAACCCGTCACAATTGTGAACTTAAAAATTCGAACTTTCAATCATGATTCGGTTCAACGTATATACATGTATATCACGTTATTGATATACATTGCTTCACTTACGGAGCGACGGTTTCGGTGATGGTGACGGCGTCCATTTTGTTTTTAATATTGGAACGTAAACTCTGTCAACTGAACAGAAAGAAGGCAAAAGGCTAAAAAATTTCTACGTTTGTTAATATATGTTCCATGTAAATAAGTATCTGTCATAATGATAAGTACTTTTGAGAAAATAAGAATACATTCCCACTCTGAGTATGCCACCATTAACTTATTATTTAAAACATCGTTTCCCATCATTTTAAGGTATAAGATGACCTGACTATACGAAAAGGACTATTGTATGCATTCTCATTATGAGCCATCATACTGATATTCTTCAAATATTACGAGCAGAGATGCGCTTTAACAGCTAACTCTACAAGTCCGAAAGAAAGTACATGCACCTGTCTAATTCATATTTCTCTGAACTGAGTGCAAAGATTCACATTGGTGTTCCTCAAGGACTCAGTCACTGGCTATGACTCATAGTCAGTATACTATTGTTATGGGTAGCTTCAAACTCGTCACATTGGTGTTCCTCAAGGACTCAGTCACTGGCTATGACTCATAGTCAGTATACTATTGTTATGGGTAGCTTCAAACTCGTCACATTGGTGTTCCTCAAGGACTCAGTCACTGGCTATGACTCATAGTCAGTAAACTATTGTTATGGGTAGCTTCAAACTCGTCACATTGGTGTTCCTCAAGGACTCAGTCACTGGCTATGACTCATAGTCAGTAAACTATTGTTATGGGTAGCTTCAAACTCGTGCAGTGATAAAAATGAGGTCATCGATGTCTTTGTCGCGCTAACTAATGTCCCCCCCCCCCCCCCCCCAATGAATTTCAGCACCAGTTTATTCTTAGTTTAAAGTTATGAACACGAAAACGAGATTTCATTAAGACATTTGGAAGATATACAAGCAAGAAATTTTGATTTACTCCAGCGTAACCAATAAATTCGAAAAATCTGTCCTTCCCTCAGCTATTAGTAACACGAATATTTATCAAACAATACCCAAATATGTATATGTATCACCCCTCTTACAGAAAAAAGTGAAAATGCACATCAGACATGAACATCCTACGCACGTACTTAGCACGTTGAAACACAGTTGTAAAGGTACTGTCAATGTAATATTAACGTACATAATCATTTTCGTTGGAAAAGGTAAATTACCAAGTAAATGACAAATTAAGAGTGACGGCTGTACCATGCGCTGTAGAGAAGAGTAGATCTGAGTCACTTACCACATGCATAGAAAGACAAAAATGACAGCTCTCTGGATCCTCATTGGACATATAACGGTATAAGTAAGTAAGTAACTAACTAACCAATACTTCTGGCGAGAACAGACCACAGGGCTTTTATGTGCACTGACAACCTACGTGCCTCGAATAAAACCCCAAACTGAGAACAAATTAATAGCAGAGTGATAAACTGCGAAATACTTTCTTACCACGTACAGTATGAAGTGAATCAACCAATCAGATATCGGCTCACAAATCTATGCAAATTCCCATCAGGAAATGTGACACTTTGTTAAGTAAGCGTTTGAATACCACAACAGAGTAAGAAAATATTCAACATGACACAGATGTATGATATTACTTACTGTGATACGATAAGGATCCGGTAGATGACGCCCTAAAGATGCCGTAATTAAATTTAATACAGAACTGAACTTTTTAAATCCACCATATATTATCGGTAAATTTGAAGTGTTAAAGAGAAAACAAAATGAACAAGAAAAAAGAAAATGAACATTTCCATGGAATTATCACATTCAATTCCATGAGTAAGTCCATCCCTGAAAAGTGACTGGACATTACATTCTACCAACTTAGCACTCAGATCAAGACCACCAACAGGTTAAGAGGCTATACAGATCAAGAACATATGCAGACCAAAAGCGTATAAAGCAAACTCATGCGTAGATCAAGAATATAAACGAGATGACGAACTTACACAGATCAAGGAACTATAAGGATCCACGAATATTACAGACCATAGAACCAGTGGATAGCTAAGTAGATTCAGAAGAACCTACAAAGATAAAGAAATACAGATCAATAGGCCTACCCTGTGCGAATGGGAAACCTGCAATGCAGATCGAGAGCATATACTGTGCACATCAAGATTCTTGGGGTTTTCATATTCAAGACGCTGTGCAGATCAATAACCTACACAGATTAAGAAATTTAAAAAATCAAGAACATAAGCCGCTCAGGAATACAGATCAAATACCTACAGATCAAGAACCCACTGAGATTTAGAACCTACCGTATGTAGATTAAGAATTTAACATACGCAGATCAAGAATATATGCGGATCTGGGACATATGCACATCAAAAGGAAATGCAGACAAAGAACCAGTATCGACCACGACAATATAGATGAAGAGTGTGCACAGATCAAGCACTTATATAGATTCAAAGCCTATGTTGATAACGAACCTAGATAGATAATCAAGAGAAAAAAATTAAGCAGATCAACAAGAAAAAAGGAACATCAAGAGCTGATGTAAAAACATATGCAGATCGAGTACCTACCTAGATCAAGAACCTATAGAGACCAAGCACATATACAGATCAAAACCTTCGCAAAAGAAGAATGTACTATATGCAGATAATTAAGCAGATGAAAGGACATCACAGATCGAGAATCAAGAACCTATACTACACAAATAAAAAACCTACTCACAACACAGACGAGGAACTTACACCGATGAAGAACATGTTAAGAGGTTATGAGTACAAAGATTGTATGTCATGCAGTTTTGAGTTGACATATTTATTTCCAGCATAAACTGAGAAGCACAGGTACATAATATACAGAATTCGAAATAGAACTATAAAAGTGGACGGAAGAGTTGTGTGGTTCATGTACATAAAAGTTGATATCTCTTTACGTATGAAATGCTTAACTTCTCTGGTAAGATAATAATATGAAATAACTTTGTAAATTAGGAGGTGCGTTGGACCAGAGTGTACCAGGGTGTTCCAGAGTGCACAATTTCTTATCATCACAATGCGTATAAAATACATTGGTGTAGCCAGCAAAGAAAACAAATTTTGAAATATTGGAGACATTACAAATATCGTCTTTGTAAAGTACAAATAACTTAGGGCCTAGTGTAAAACTTTGTGATACTCCACAATTTACATCACAATAGCAAGATTCCGTATTATTTTAGTCGTATATTCTGTTTTCTGTGTGAGAGATGCCCTACTCCAGGAAAAATCAAGTCATTTTACTCCACGAACTCTATAGTATTGTAATTTTCTACGTAATTAATAAATGAAAACTCCTATGGTTGCCTTTTTATCATCTACAGCTGATGTGATACTTTCAATGAGTAATAATAATGCCATGTAGACCTATCCTGGTCTGAATCCACTCTGGTTGTCACTTAAAATACTATAATGGTTGTTAATAAAATGATCTCATCTTTTTGAAACAATTTCTTAAGTATGTTAGAAAGCTATTGCAACCTGGTTTATAGTTGATGAAGAAAAATTTTGTCACCATATTTAAAAAATGATAGAACTTTAGCTTCTTTCATGGTTTCTGGGAAAATACCACTTGGAAATGATTTATTACAACTAAATGTGAACAGATGTAGAACATGTGATATGATATTTTTACAAGTGACATACTCATATCATTACAATCATGGGAACTATTATTGTAGGCTCTTGTGGTAGTAAGAACTTTGCATTCATACCTCATTTGTATCTTCTAAAACCATGGAACTAACCATTTTATCTCCCATAAATCATATACCGAAACTGTTGTACTTAGATGGCAGTCACTTTTGGCGTCGTTCAGCAATGCATGTGGCAGCTTTTAACATCGTTACCATCATCAATATACATATCTGAAACAAATTTGTTTCTGTATAGTTTTGTTCTTAACAAATTCCAACTTTCTTCGACATTAATTTTAGTGTTTTCTATAAGTTTTGTGAAATAATGTTATGAAAGAATATTCAAGACAGTGTTTACATTATGTTAGTATGTTTTACGTCTCGGTTTAGATCACAATATTTTATGCATTAGGAATCTAATATATAACATCTTTTTTTTCTTTTTACATCATTTTTTTAAATTTCTATTGATTCACGGCTAACCTTCTTTACCTTCTCTAATTAATACCTTTCTTAATTAAAAAAAAAGTCATGTAACTTACTTATTTTACTCACAAACTGATTGTATAAATTATGTATATCTGTGGTTGTGTGTACACAATCTCAATTTTTCTCACTTATTTTTTGTTTAAGGATGGCCGTGGAGTTTTTATACTTCTTATTGATGTAAATATATCTATTCCTTTGGGTTCGGCGAATACTTGCTTTAATATACTACACCCTGCAAACGTTAAAATTGCCATGAAGTTAAACATCTACGACTGCTGGATAGGGTAAAATAAATCGAAACTAAATGTTACAAAAAAGATTTGTTTTTTATTTTTTTCTCATCTCACACCCTTACACATAAGTAATTTTACTTCTGAAATTTTTTTCAGCGATATCTCTGAAGATATCTACAGAGAAGTCAGGCTATCTATACAAACAACTAATTATGATCATCCTTTGTTTTTTTCTCAAACTGTAGCTCCATCGATATCGACTCAAGAGCACTGTGCATCGCAATGCTCATTTCATGAATGTTTGTGTACTCCATAATGTTATGAATATAGAGTGCAACTCCACTACCTCTCATCACTTCTATCAATATGGCACATATAATATCCAGGAATTTAGTTTGCTGTTGGTTTGTGTCAAATCTTCTTTGATAATTATACCCGTTAATTTCAACTTCCTACTTGCTTGAATGACCTGTTAATTAAATTGATAGGAAATGAACTTCACCAGAATTTGACGTTGCCTTACGCTGGAAGATCTTGCTTTATCAGCACGAATGGTCTCTAGAATCTGGAGGTGTACCACTTAATGGACCTCTAGAGGAGGGTCTAGAGTCACCAAGTGTCTGCTGACCATGACCCTTGAAAACTGTGTGGTGAACCTTGATGTCATAAATGTCTACTAGAGGGAGCCCACTGAATCCATCCCGTTGAGTTTTAAGTGCATATCCTTAAGCTAACATTGGATCAAAGTGTGCAATGGACATGGAAAATGATGGAATTGCTCTTTGGATATTTGATGGATCTTTGTCAGACTGTAATACTTTAGGAAATTTTTGAGCAGGATGGCCTTAGTACGGGCTTTTCTACATTTTCTCTTCTTTCATTTTTTGTTCATAACCTCTAGCAGCATCATCTTTCTCCTTGGTAATTTCCACTTCATTCAGAGAACATAAAAAACTTGATTATTTCTAGATACTTGACTTTTCTGTCATTGTACGTTTTTATCAAGAGTCACCGATCCAGAGAATGAATTTTGTCTTTTAACTTATCACAAGATATTTCAATTAGGCCTACATGATGATAAACGGTGTATTCTCTTGTGGTACTGTAATTGCGTTCTATTCCTGAGACATATAGACATTATTGAATTTTCTTCAGGTGATTAATTACATATTGGATTCCTGCTTATTAGGGTGAATTCATACTTCATAAACCTTACACTATATCTTCCAGTACCTTTGAAGCTTCTTTCTTGACTAGCTTACCTTGCCAGTGTCAAGTACTTCAGTAATTAAGGCATTGTCCCAGGATTAGAAGGATCTTTCTGTCGATTTCAGTTGTAGCTTGTTGATAGGTTTCAGGTTTCAAACAAGTGATGACCCTCATGGTAGTTTGACGAGAGGGTACGCAGGAAAATCCACATGGTAATTTATTGACAGTTTCCAAATAGTTGATGATCCTCATGGTATTTATGGATATTTCTCAAATAGTTAGTGATGATTTCAGTTTATTCAGACGATCCTAACACTTAAGCAGCATATGCACGGTATGCATCTTTGTGTACCCTGTAAAAAGCTCTAATACGCTTGTGTGTTACACCATGTGTTAACCAGGGGTGCTTAAAAAGAGCCACAGCTACAAAAGTAAAGGATCTACGCATGTCTACTTCTTCAGACTCCTTTGGCTTTTTATCTCCTCACTCTCTCAAAGTTGTGGATATTCTTAAGGAAGAACAGTGGAACCGGTGGAAAGTTGTTAGAGGAGGATTCGAACCTAGGATGTCAAGATAACAGTCGCATCATAAGTCTCAAGCATAACCTACTACACTATGAGATCGAATTTGGTCGTTGCAAGTTGGGTGTGCGAAAATACATATACGATACATGTACTGCAATCTAGTCATTGACAATAATAACTACATTTAAGAATTAACACAGGCAACATCGTATCCTGTGTCGGTGTGTTATAGCACAAAGCATTTACATGCTTATTATATTAGGCAATCGAAGCAGATACAAGCAATAATTATGTTCGTCACGGGTGGTTTATTGACAGGGTTCAAAGTAGTTGATGATTTTTATAGTAGTTAATGATAGGTTTCAAACAATTGGTGATCCCCCTATTAGTTTTATATTGCAAAGTCACGTCTTTATGTTTTATTCTGTGTATCCACACTCTGCTATTATGCTTGATCTAGAATACCTTCTTCTCTATTTTCTTAAGTTTACATCATTAATTTACTTGAATTTCAATGTCGTTTTTGTACAAATTTAATGTATATAACATATATTTGTCATTGGTAGATATCATCCTTCAGGTACATGCACATAATTTTATGCTTGTTTATCCCCAAACTCAAAAGCAATCTCAATCCAGATGCAGCTCTGGTCAAGACAGCTGTTTGGGGATAAGTTTTAGCACCACTTCAGTCAATCACTACTTGAAAAATCCTGAATCAACTGTAAAAAATATGAATTTATAATGTTAAACTAATGAAAGGTAAAGTTCAGTTTTCTCAATGTGCATTATTTTCTCTGGGACGTACTGTACTGAAAATGTTATCAGCCCAGCACAGAAGAGATTTTCACCTTAATACCTCCCAGTTTTTAATCTAATCTAATCTAATCTAATCTAAACTTAACTTAACTTCTTTTTGTATTATTTTTAGTAGCACCGATGAGTCAGGTATTGGTTAAATAGAAATGTTTTTACAGTCACTGTGATTTCCACGACATCAAATGTCAAAAGTGTTTATTAATTACCTAGGAATGCTTTTGCAGTGTGGGAGGTTTCCAAGAAGTCAGATATCTCAAGTTCAGACTAGACCATAAAGTTGAACTTATAATTACACGAAAATATATCTTGGTTGAAAAATTCCAACTCCTATATGAATATCATGTTCATTGCGAAAATACGTAAAATAGTTCACAATTCGGAATTATTCATCTAATCTCATTAATAATAAAGGCAGGTGTGAGTTAGCAATGCACTTTAGTTTAAAACTATATTGTCTAAGCAATATTAGTTTTACTATTATTTAGAAACTTTGCAGAACCTTTAACGTAGACACTATACATAAAGAAATTTAATTCACCCGAGAGAGTTAGGTTTATTAGTTAATTACTAACCCTTCCTCTCCTTTCAGCTTTTAAGATTATCCTTTGAGTTCTCTTTTGTATTTTTTTCCTTCTTAATGTTGAGACCTTAACGCTTCGTAGAGTTTCATTTTTTTATGTTTATTATTTGCTATGTGTTAATTTCTGATAATGTTATCACTCCAGCGCAAAAGGGATCCACTCCTTTACAACATCCTGTTATTCTCCGCATTTAACTTCCTTTTGTACTATTTATGGTTACGTTTTTAACTACCGTATTGATTACCTGGAAATATGTTGACAGTGACTTCCAACTAAAAACATTTCACAAATAGGGTATTGATGTTATAGGTTCATGCCAGACCATTAAAATATTGCTTGGAAATAATTAAGGCTGCAAGAGAAAAAAAAGAAGAAGAAATGCCAAGAGGAAATGGAGCAGTGTGTTGGCTATGATCATCTGATGGTGTCTTTGCTTTGCAAAAAGTCATAATACTAAACCAATCATTGTGAACACAGTATAATTGATTATTCAAAATAAGACATGGCAGGGTCTTTTGTTCCAATAAGTTTTTTTCTTACAAACAGAAATTCAGTTGTTTGTTGCTGAAGACTAATTTGTTCACCCAAAATTTCAAAAATTAAAATGATGCATCTTCTGTAACTCATCTTGTGCATGACGTTTGGAGTAGATGAAACTGTTGTAGATGTTTGTTGACAAGATTAAAAGTGATGAAAACTGTGATTTTGTTCATATGCGATTTAGGAACATGTTAAACGTAGTATTTCCCTTTAAGTCCTTAATGTAAGTTATTCTTTGTTCATTCATACTTGGAAAGAATCCTCAACTCTTAAAGTTAGATAATCGTGCATAGTCCTATAAATCAAATTGAAGCTTAAGTTACTGACGGATGAATACAATAAACGTAGATTGATAGTGTTTTGTCTAACAGACAATGCACTCTAGAGGTAAATGGCATTGCTGGCTGCCGTGGCTGCTACTCCCTCGTGCGTCTCTTACTTTAACCCGCGATACCCGCAGAATAATGTACGATCCAATGTTGATTAATATTTCATCAATATCTCAATTCAGAGAAAGGGACTCTAACGTGGTTTACATGTTTCTACGAACAGTCTGAGGAAAGAAAAAGTTCGAGGATTACTATATTATTGCCAACAAATGCATAAAAATTACAAAGGAACATAGGCTGTAGTGTTACATAACCAGCAGTTTCCGACGGTACTTATCCTGCTGTTGAAAGTCAATTTACCCATGGGCATTACCCATGGGCATTCGTCAGTGCCTGGGGAGATACGTACTGCGTCATTGGTTTGTCAGGCCTTTACCTGCTGGTTGTTCGCAGGTATGAGTTACACTGTGGAAGGGAGAGCGCGCGGCGTTGCTTTCTGCATAGGCATACATGTATATGTTTTCTTGGCCAAGGCCACAAATGAATTGTTTCAGTCTTCAGCTTCAGTGCCCCTGTTAGCTAGGTGTTGCACTGCGATGTTACCATGGGGTTCTTATTTGCACCTCAGTTCTTGGTGTTACTGACCGTACCAGATAAAGTGTGCAGCCCGGAGATATTTTGTGTCCTGCAAGTGCGGTGCCTTCTCCTATTCAGTCACTGTTTTGTAGTGCCGTTCCGTTCGCCGTTGAAATTGTAACACCAAGTGTTAGAGGATTGCAAGGCTTAAGGCTTAATCACATGACAATGACTTTTGTTAACATCCTATGAGCCTAAGTTCAACTTGTACTTAAAATTGATTACGTTGATTATTCATGTTATTACCCACGTTCCGCTGACTACAGAAAGTGCGGAAGCTTATCAACGTAACCTTAACGTACCCGTACACTTACGTACCCTTAACTTGAACTTGTGAAATTTTTATACCTCTGCACATTTTCAATCCTTCATAGACTGTACAATCTTACAAGTTTGTTCCATGGGAAAGCGTTCACATGCTACAAAAAGTTAGTTCCGCTGATGTTTTGGGGCAAACAGTTCCGCTGATGTTTTAGGGCAAAAAGACACTCATCATGGGAGAAGCGGGTACGAGGAGCAACAAGGAGTAAGGTACCCAAGTGCGTCATTCAGTCAAAGGTGATATTTTCAAATTTCATCAACTATACTTTTAGTTGTACTACTATTGTATATAGTGAATGTTGCGCGCTATCATATATACATGATGGGTTCACGCATAGTTCAGCCGCAGTTAATTAACCGATTCTTTACGCCATTCAGACAGTACAGACAATGAAATAAATTAGAAATGAAAAGGGCATGCATTGTTACTTGGAAAGATTTCGCAATAATCACCGGATTGGTTAATCCATGGGTGACAACAATTTACATATAGACTTTTATGATTTTGATTGGTCAACGTTGTCGTCGACCTAGTGAGTCTCGACCCAAGAAGAGTCGACAACTACTACGAGAGGCTGGAGACTGGTATTTGTGTTGTTGAACGTACTGTCAACATCTATTTCTGTACTATGTAGGAGGTCGATTGTATCCGGCATACAATACATAGTCATTTAGCTCTACTATCATCAATTTTCAATCATTACCGTCATTTTGACTTTTCACCTAATTTGTGTACGAGTCGAATTAGTACACAAAAACTGGAACCCTGATCGTTAAATCAATTCGTTATCTCTCTGGATCTTCATCTTTCTGCTTTGCTGTAACTGTGTACTGTCAGGCATATGTTCTACTCATTCTAAATTAAATTTATGTATTTCATCGTCTGTTTACTGGCAGGAAGAAAATAAAGCATAAAAAAGTTTAATATATTATCGTGAGAACACCGTAGATTGATCGATCTAGCTCTCGCCCTACTGCCCTACTCTTGCCCCACATTGTTGGAATAACCTCTCTGGAACTATAATTTCTCGAAAAACATCTTTGACTGCAACAGATGCAAAATATTGTACTAGGTAGTTGAGAATTCCTCAAAAAGAAAAAGCGTTTTCGTTAGAGAGTAAGAAGAGTTGAATTAGCTTATTAGAAATCACGATAGCAATTTAAATATTCTAGATAAGGGCAACCGAACTTAATGTAATTTTTCCAATGGTGTTTCTCTCATGTATTGAGAAATTTCAGACATGAGGGCCCTATTTTAAGGCTGTGTACACGTACCCCATGACATACGGTAAGTACCGTTTCCTATCCTATGGGGAGTTGTAAGCCAAAGATTTTGTGGTACGCTTCGCGCCAACTGGTGGTAGCGCTCCTCTTAGATAGTCCCGTCCGCGAGGTGCACGTAAATGGGTTACGCTCCCAGTCCGCTGGAACCTCATCCCCTGCTGAAAACTCTGGATTGGCACTTCATACGTCATATTCATGAAATATAGACAGTATGTGCCAAAACAACATTAGCCGTGCCCTAGTAAGTTTTTGTAAACAAATTCTATTCACGTTCACCTGTCTAACCGATGAGGTTGAATTTTCTTTCTTTGTTTTAGTTCTTCTTTTTTTCGCATTTCCCCCCTCAAAAAAACAAAAACAAAACATGGCGCCCGTACGCCTTAAATTTTTAGCCCCCAAATATTTGCCAAGTACTAATAAAAAAATGAAGGATGATGTGAAAGTGACTGATTGGTGTATTATCTCACCCAACCTGATAAGTAGTAGCTTTTTTTCCAAGATTGATTTTTTTTTTTTACATGAATTAGGGAATTACAAACACCATATCCCCTTTTCAAGGCTGGGTTCATCAGGTCAGTTATATCAAGGGACTTGCCGTGTCCCTCCATCTGGGGTTTGTGAACCCAGCATTCCTTTTGTGTACCCCACCAACAAATGGCGTAGATAGTGTTGTTACTACTCAATTCCCTCGACCCCGCCAATATTTTTTTTTGTTCCGTCGAACCTGATGTGGTTTTAGTGAAGACTACACCCCTTCCTTTTTAAAATTCTGGATTCCCTACTAATACGATATTCGTAGAGTCCGAAACTGTCGCCGTCAATCAAAATTTTAGACCCTCAACACCCCCTCCCCCTCTCCCAATCACAGAGATATGACCCACCTTCGGCAGCCGTGGTGAAGAGTACTGAAGATTTGTAAATGAGATGACTCAAAACTGAACGGTCATTGCTTATTAAAATAGGTGATCACACAATTCATTTGAACAACAACCACATATAGGCCCTGTTGGAATATGTAGTTACAAAGTTCTACAAGTTTCCTTGCTTCTAGTGAAGAAGATAATTGTTAAATATTCACAAGCTGGCTTGGGTATCAGTAGCTCTTTAAAATGTTTGGTCACAACAAAAACGTTCACAGTGGCGAAGTATAATATACTAAGGTTGAAAATCCAAATTGCAAAAGGTTGAAAACATGCACATGCTGTATATAGGCATCCGTACATTACATTTATAACAGGCATTGTTGGAAATTCCCTGCCTTGTGCAATGCTTCCACAGGATCAAGCTATTCTTTGTTCTTTTTTTTTACGAGCAGGAAAACAGAACAAGCAAAAACCCATGGCAAACAAATTGGCACTTACCACATTTTATTTAGAGACGAATGTGACAAAAACCTTAACTATACTGTATCGACATTAAGTGCATCAGACAACATAGGAATGAACTTTTTAGGCACAGCCAATAGCGTGTGCGATGATTTGTGGAGGAAATAACAGGGCTAGTCATACCAGGAGCAGGAGACATTGTACTATAGGGGCCTGTAGGAGAATGGTCTAACATTGTTTAAGTACTCCGCTATCATGAATGATACATACCTTGGTATTCATTACATGAATATAACATACCACAGGGTATGGTAATGGTCCGTAGTACATCATTCTACTTACACATTCTGTACGTATGTTAGCTTGTATGTCATCCAGAACTAACTAGCCTATGAAAGTAATCAACCTGATGAAATTTCACTTATTGTTGACCAACAGTAAATTACCAAATTAATAACTATTAAAGATGACAGCAGTACCATTCCCTGTCAACTCTCAACTACTCACAAAGACAATGAGAAGAGTAGATCTAAGTCACTGACCACCAGGACCGAAAGACAAAAACAACAGCTTACTGGACTAATCCATCCTCATAGGAAACAAAACAGCATTATCAGACAACTAACCAATAGTTCTGGTGAACACAGGTCACATGGCTACTCATTTGTTCTAACAACATACATGATTACAATATTTACCCCAAAGAAATGTTACCAGCGCAGTGATAAACTCCAAATATTTCTTGTCATGCTTAACGTATGAAGTGAAATCAGATCTCAGCGGTCAAGTGTAGGCTATACACAACTTCCAATAAGGAAATGGGACAATGAACTTCGTTCTTCGATGCAATACCATAACCATCCAACCACAGGTTCTAAAGATACGGTAACTAAATTGAAAAGAGACCTGAAATTTTCAAATCCATTAATACTAATTATCTTCTCAAGTTTGAAAATGTTCCAGAAAACAAGAGAAATGATATGGTTAAACATTTCCAATGGAATCATTATATTCACTAAAAAGTGACTGGACATTGCATTCTCCAACGATCGGTGAATAAGGACAGAACCGTCATCGAGGACAATAAACATGAAGAAATGTAACATCATATTTATGTAGAGTACATATAGCACTGCACATGCATAGTTTCAATGAGCCCATACATATTTAGTGCTTAATTGTGTAATATTACTTTGCAAACGTGACCAAGTATTGATTATGTCGAGGTACTTGTTAATGCTCCTGTTTGTTCTTTATATCATCATGGGGTATTACTAGGAAGAAAAGCACTTCTTCAAAGCTAACTTCACCTCATTACTGCAGTAGAGCCCTCAGGAAGACAATCGATGTAGATTCAACGTGTTGGTGGGACTTACTGAAGGTCTCCTACTATTCATGTATTGATGCATTCACTCATGGTCCTAGTATTGTGTAGCATGTGACATGTATATGGTACCTATGTATAGACAATATACAGTATCGACTAAAATAAGATACAGTGAACACATCCAACCCGACGAATGGTGTAATCCCCAGTATAACTGACACATGTCACTGTCATTACAAGCTCAACACATTATCTCAACTCCAAACTCCACTGATAATTTCAATTTATCAATGACCATGACCTGTGTTTTCTACTTCACATCCCAATTTGATATACTGTGTATGTACAGTATCATTACTACAAACCCATTACTCAGGAACACCACATCCAGTTATGATATAACAAAGTAAGTATGTTGCCAAGTACATTCAGCTGATCTTATTATGACTACTGTATGTTAAATGTAATGTTGTTACTAGGAGAGTCCTCTGTAAATTAACTCATCACTAGTGATGTTACTATCGATAGTGGTGATGATGTCTATAGTCTTCATTTGGTCTATGTCCAGTATTCCTTCTACGATAGTTCTCTTCCGACCTATCTCTGTAGTTATGCTGCCCTCCATTAAAACCTCTCTGGTGGTCATCTACTGTTCTGCTTCTTTCTCTTCCTCTTTGTTGGCGATTATCATCTCGTCTGTGATGTCGTTCCTCCCGCGTGTGGTACGAATCGCTTCTATGAAACTGTCTGTTTCTTTGACTTCCCCTCCCGTCTAATTCTTGTTGGTGTTGATAGTACTCGCCTCTGCGTTGCTCCTCTCTGTCATGACCCTGCCATCGTGGACTGTGGTCTCTAGACCCTGGTGGTGTACCCCTGAATGGACCTCTAGAGGAGGGTCTAGAGTCATCAAGTGTCTGCTGACTATATGGCCCTTGAAAGCTGTGTGGTGAACCTTGATGTGAACCTTGATGTGATGGTGACCCATAAAAATCTACTAGAGGGCTTCCTCTGAATCCCTCCCGTTGAGTTTCAAATGCATGTCCTTGAGCAAACATTGGATCAAAGTGAACATTGGGCATGGGAAGAGGTGGAAATGCTCTTTGGATATTTGGTGGACCATTGTAAGATACGGGTCTGGGGAATCCTTTAGGAAATGCTTCAGCTGGAGGGCCTTGATGCGGGTTCTGCTCGTGTTTGCTACCTTTTCGAAATTTCAAAGTCAACTGCTTTCCATAGAGTGATGTACCATTTAACAAATGGAGTGCATATGGCACTGACACGTCATGTTTAAATTCAATAAAAGCAAAACCTTTGGACGTACCATCCCTCTCTTTAGCAATTTTCACCTCATTCAGCGGACCAGCCTGCGAAAGAAAAAAAATAAATAACAAAGTAACAAAAGCAGTAAGCAAAAACTTTTCTCTTAGAGGCAGCCACGTACTAGTGCCCCTAGCTACATTTTTGACTGGGGGAAGCAAATTCTCAATTGATTCTGATCTTTGATTAACAGAACATTCGAAACATGCCGAGTGGCTTATACTACACAGCAAGAATATACAAGGGGCAATCGTTTTGATTCCGCATGTGGAGCAATTTTGGACAGGTTTTCAGGGTTGGGGACTAGATGTTAATGGTTAGGAGAATAAGAACTGTCTGGGGTGATGAGATTCTGACATTAAACATCAACCTGCTACAAGGAGTGACTAACGCTCCCACCCCATATATCATGTGTAATGTAATTTACAACTACTGTACACACATGTACAGCTTCAGTATAAGAATGAAAAACGTAATGAAATTGCAGCATGAAGTCATTCTGTCATTGCTGGTCTCATCACACAGAGTCTCAGATCCTATGAATAAATTTTGCTTTCCAAACTATCACACAATGTTTCAATAAACCTCAAGATAAATGGTGCAACCTCTTACGGTAATATTACATTATATTACATATTCATGAGACACAGACATTACTGCATTATCTTGGGATGATTAATTACAGTGGCGCCAAGAAGTAATTGATCACGTGTGAGTGCACTCCAAAAATTTACCGCAACTTTGTGCATTTATGTCAATTGTTAGGAAGTGCACATCTGCGCAGTTCTACTCAAAACCATAAGGTGCTTGGTTTTGTGCATGTACCTCTTTGCTTCCTCTTTAAAGAATTCTCCACCAACAAGAAAACTTGTAACCGTAACATGTGAGGCATTTTACTGTCCTATCAGTTCCACATAAAGATTTTCCCATCAAAAACTTCCAACCATGTGAAACAACTCTTTGAAAGTTGGGCTTCAGTATGAGCCTGAGAATGTGTGACTTGGCACAGGGACAAAAACACTGTTTTCCATTTTTTACACTCTTTCAGTTCATTGCAAGGCCTTGCAATGCTAACTCACTAGTTCAGTGGTCATGAATACCTCATGTGGACATTTACAGTATATTCAGTGAAACTTTTTGGTCGGGAAAACATTGGAGCTGTTACTGAGGTGGACAGAAAATTTGTGCTAATACTTTTAATACGACCCACAAAATCAAGCGAAGGTACTGTAAGCACATGTAATTACAGAATTTGTTGGTGCCAGTTCAAATATTTTTTACAGAGCAACATCATTTAAGTCAACTAATCCTCAAATAATTAGCTGCTCAAAACATTGAAACCTAGAATTATGCTACTCCCTGAGGAAACTAAGGTTTTATCACAAAATAAGAAACCAAAACAGTACTCCAACACACATATCACCATAAAGATTAACAGCATTGTGCAAACCAGATGAGTTGGTGCTCTGTCACAACCGATTGATTCCTAGTTTCAGGCTCATACACTACTTTGAATATTTACTACAATAATTCATTTTACAGTACATACCAATTTTGTGAGATACAGTATTTCCTGAAAATAAGAACAAAGACTTGCATACAAAACTGTTTGGATATTTTCAGAGACATGAGGAGCAAATGGTAGAGAATTCCTTTACTTACAGTAGGATGAATTCATTTAATATTTCATACTTCATAGACCCTACATTATATCCTCCAATACAGTACCTTCGAAACTTTCTTTCTCAACATGGTTACCTTGTCATTGTCAAATACTGTATGATTACTGTAAATCATTGTGCCAGGATGACAACATTGGTATTCAACCACAGTAAGTCCAATTTCAGTTACTGTACACTACAGTAGTTACAGCATGCTTCATGTCCAGGCCATAATGCTAGCCTGTAGACCACAGTAAATGTTGAGGGCTAGAGCATATTGCTAATCAGCACGTTTGACACCCCGTCAGCAGACTACAGTACCAACGAATACCGATGCATTCTAGAATACAAGAGTAACCAATGCTCCCTTCATTGTTTAGAACTGTTCAGAAAATATGACTGAAAACCCAAATTTTCAGTATGTACCGCCATTAATCCATCAATGTTTTGTAATATTGGCAGAGTCTCTACCATGACAATACAAGGCCTATGCTGCATCACAGATATGCTCCGAAACATTCCAGAGTCCATGACACTTTAGTTTGATTGTTTGGAGTATTATTGGTTGTGTGACTCTTTTCTTCCCAACAGTGCAATCCGCTGGTGATTAGCAGTATAGCTTACATGTTATCATTGTTATGTAGCATGGTTGCACCTACAATAATGCCTCTAAGGATTCCATCTCTGACTGTAACTAAGTTAAAATCCAAACTACTCATTTGTATGGAGTTTTAGTACAAGCAGTACCTCACCAATGTAATGATATACAGTAAAAAGATTTCCTGTGCTATCCCTTCTCATTTTAAAATTGAGCACAACGTGCACATAAGATGTTTGCTGTTAAAAGTATTTCAAAATTGACACACTGTAACTTTGTTTGAGCAAATTCAAAGGACAGAGTACTGTACTGTAGCAAAGGCCATGAAGGTGGACCATTATTTTGGAGATATGCTATTTTGAGGTGAATTTTGGGTTGTTTTGTTGAAGTGACACTTCAACTTACATTACAATGCCTAGCCTATTAGCAACAAAGAACCAGGAATATGAAAAGCACACATCTACAATGGACTAATTTCAGGAATTACTGTATGTCAATCTGCTTTCAATAAAACAGTTTTCCTTGTCTGAAGTGACAGTTTTCCTTGTCTAGGGGATGTGTCATTCTAGGAGATATGTCATTCTAGGTGCACTTACTATACTTATAGGCTAGGCACGGCAGCATTGTGATATTGATTGTGTTCCACATAAATTGCCCTAACTACAGCAGTTTGATTTAGTTAGCAAAGGGTTAGAAAGGATACACAATCTCCTAAAAAAAAGACTCTGATAGTGCACACATCCCCAAAAGAAAAACAGTCAAAATCTCCCACACTGCTGAAAATAATTATCAAATACAATACTAAAGGCATTAACACTCTTAGACATCAAGTACAGACTCTGGCAGACTATTCCATTCGTCCACAACTCTTTGCGAGAAGTATTTTCTAACATCCAGCCTACAGCGCATCTTTTAGAGCTTAGATCTGTGACCATGAGAACGCCTTGAATTAGACCACTGAAAAACAAAAAAAAAATCATTGACAACTTAATCATCAACCCCATGAACAATTTTTAACACTTGAAGCAGATCACCTCAAAGACATCACAGAACTTGCCAATCTACAGATCACCAGCCAAATCAGTTTGAACACAAATTTTATCAAGATCACTTTGAAAACTGAGGGCTTTTGCACTGTAGGCCATTCCTGCTCCTTATATCTGGAGCACAGGCAGTAAGTTGAACCACTTGAAAATGTCTAGCCTCTCGGCCATAACGAAAGTATCCGGCACCTGTGTCCCAACTAAGTAAAGAGTTTCACAGAACTGGGCTAGGATAATGTGACTGGGCAATTGAATAAGTGATTATGTGAAGTCCACTTGCAACATGATGCATTAGTCAAATAGTACACACTTCTGCTAGACAAGGACTTCATCTAGCCTGCTAGCCTAGGCTAAGGCCAATCAGAGCCACAGGCGTCCCCCACTTAGTAATAGTACTGTAGTAAGTACTACCCCTACTAGTATAGTACATACAACAAACTTAGCACACACCTAGAAAATAAGCCCTAAAATTCGATGACCTAAGTAGCTGGACAAATTTTTAACTACAATACCTTGAAATGACTGAAAAGAAAGCTGAGATACTGTTCATTTAATCGCCCTTGCCTGGTTAGTCAACTTTACGGTACTGCATTTACATAGTTGATGTAGGCTAGGCCTAGAGCATCCTATTCACAGTTTCTGCCAAAGGTTGCAAATTTTCAAGTCATGATTTTGACTCTTCAGTGGAAGTTTTCTGACCATTTTTGTTGCTAGCTTGTTCACATGTTTTTGCTGTAGGTTTAGGCACAGGATTTGTTTAAAAGGTCATTCTTCATGTAATGATTGTCATGCTAATGTTAGTAAGATGCGCGAAGTTTGGCAGGTGTACATAGTGTCGATACCTCAAGTAAATGTTGGTTAAAATAACAGATGTCGAGGCACAATCCATTGCATACTGGATAAAATTACTACTAAAATTGAATTTTAGACTTGCGAAAACGAGATGTAGGGATTTTGAATTTACAACAGCTAGAAATTCCAAGGTTTTTACGTTAGATGCGCGAAGTTTTATGCATCCATGCTACTACTACAGTAGTAGTAGTAGCCTACTAGTACTACTCCGCCTAGGCTGTGCCATATACAGTAGTGCTAGTATTCGTAAGAGTAGTCAAGTCGTGAGAGCCTACGCACCTGCAGGAACAGCTCGTACAATATCTTCTCTTCACAATTTCGTTCTACGTTACCAACGAAAAGAGTTCGATCATTTCGATCTTCCAAGTCGGCCATTGTAAATTTTTTAACCTTTTAAGTCATTCACCGAAACTTATTAAAGTTGAGTGACTTACATCTACAGTTAAAGTTAACCTATTCACGTTTTCTATGTTAATGTTACACACACAGTGCATATACACAGCAATAGCGTTCGCGATGGAAACCCATCACGGACGGATGGAGTATAGGTAGCATACCGATATTAATGGCTCCATTATCCTTCATGTTATAAGTGATGCGCTATTAATCTACGAAAGCTTATTAGTGCCATCTAAAAAAGAAATTTAATCTATAATAACAGATTAATCTGTAGTACCAGATTATTAATCGGTAATTACAGAATTACTAATCTGTATTTACAGATTACTTATCTGTTATTACAGATTATTAATCTGTTATAACAGATGATTAATCTGTAATCTTATCATGGATTCACCAGCACAGGATTCCCCCAGTACAGGATTCTCCCAGCACAGGAGTTCGGCCAACTCTAGTGTAGCCAGAGTAGGTATGTAGGGGGGTCCCTCACTCAAACGCGTGCAGATGTTTGGACCCAATGAGTGATGCGAATAAATTAAGGAGAGCAAAAAATGCAAAAGGACTGAGGGATGGTAAGTGACACTGGCTTAGGTACGGGCGTTTGATGCAGAGGGGAGGCTAGTTGAGGTACTACTAGTGACTTCACAAGAGTGATCTTTTTGTAGGCAAAACAGATTAAAGGATAACAGGGTGTTTGTTTTGCTTGCTGTGGACTAGAAAAATTCCACCTAGATGGCAGACAAGTTTTAAAAAAAAGTAGTTTAAAATTTAAACAAATTGAAAGTCATTTTCTCTATTTAGTTTTCTGTCTGAGGAATATCAGAATTTATTTTTCCGCCTCGGCGTAAATCCGTCAAATGGAGCACTTAAAGGAAACTCATCCTATTATCAAGGACCGTGGCAAAGGATGAGGACTGGACTATCACCCTGCTCACTTTTCAGAGATTTATTTTCATATTTTTATAATTATTAGAGGCTAAGTTGAAGATTTATGTACAAGGTGGGGTGAGGTACTGGTACACATAAAAATAAAATGTAAATTTGATAGTCCTCACAAAATTCGACTGGCGCACACTATTGTGTACTCTTTTGTATTCCATACAAGTCCTCGACAGCCTAGGGAGAGGGACCCGGTTGGACAAACAAGTCACCGATGAAAACACCGAACTTTCTTTGCGCCCTTCGTGCGCGTTATATTCTGTTCAACGAAAATTGTATTTACCCCACAAAAAGATCCACTAATTTTCAAGAGATTTGAGCGCTATATAAAAAAAAAAAAAAAATCAATTTTCCGGACAAGAACAAAAACTTTCTTCCTGCCTTTCTCTTATAATATACGCTATACTTATTACATCTATAGGCCCCTTTTCATTTTTGCGTCCCAGACAATTTTTTCTATTTGTCAACAACTTTAAATCCCACCTGACCACGGCATTTCTCATCCCCGCCACAGTTCTAACGTCTCCCAATCAACCAGAACAAAAAAAAAAAAAAGAATGAGAACGGCAGACTCTCCACTACATTTGTCAATTGCTTGATTTTCTTAAAATTATTAAATATAGGCACTTTCCCCCGGGGATCAAGCTCCACAAAGAAAATTTTCAACAAACACACAGTGGAAGTCAACTATAGCTGTATGCGGAATGATCGGTTAAATCATAAAAGCGCACAACAACAAAATCATCAACAAGGGCAAAACTAGAGATCCTATAGTGATCCCACTATAGGATCTCTAGGCAAAACCACGGAGAGGACCTGCAACTGCAGGAGAAAGGAAACTTGCCCCCTGGGAGGAAGGTGGCTGGTGAAAGGGGTTGTATATATAGCCACGGTAACTTGCGGTAGCGAATCTAGAACGTACATATGGTTGACAGTGGGGGAGAGGCGTTTAAAGACAGGTGTAATAACCACACAAAATAGTTTCGCCACAACAAAAAAAAATACGAAAAGGAGACTGAATTATCGAAGCACAAATGGGAATTAAAAATGGATAACAAAGAGTACATAATCTCTTGGGATGTAATGAAAGAATCAAACACCTCGAAAAGAAGCTCAGGCCAATGCAACCTATATATGGAAGAAAAGTTAGAAATACTACTCGCCAAAACCCCCATCAACAAGAAAACCGAGCTGATAAGCTGGTGTCGACATGGCAACGCGCCAACCAAGCTAGTATGAGTCTGTACGTTTAGAGATGATCGCGTAAGCGTGAAACACAGTGTCGTAAAACCATGCATTAGTGTATGAAATAATTGATATACATGCCCTATCACAATACAGTGATATCGAGCTCTTTACTGGTTTGTTGATAAACTAAGATTGCTCCATGTGATATAAATATAAATGTGTTAACAAATATGACAATTTGAAGCACAACAAATTTTTTAAAGAAAGGACAAATAGTTTTTAACCTGAATCATTCGCTGAGAACTAGATTCCACACTCACGAACGGCTTCCAATAAATAATTGATGTTTGCAGAGTGTATTGCCTGATACGTGAAACAAATGTAATGAAAAACTAGTTCCTTGTCTGAACTTTTCAAAAATGTTAGGTGTGCATGCCCTCTTTTTTAACACCCACATGAACCCGAAATTTAAGATCCGTTTGCAACACAGCAAACAGTTTCCAGTTTCTTTTTATCCTGTCTTTAATTTCATTTACTTTCGTGTCGTTTTCTCCAAATGAATCCGACCTACTCTTCCGTTTAGCTGGATCAGTGGATGATCTGGGCTTGTTTACGAACACATGCCGTGAGTTCGGTGTACTCACCTTCCTCTCAGCCCATAATTAGGGTCCTTATTGTCATTATCAGCATATCAAGGAGTAATATGTTGCACAGACAGCACTAAAGACTTACAGAGATGATTCTCGTAACCGGGGTAAGACAAATTCGGTTAAACATCCTACCTTTGATTGTAAAAAAAATCAAACATGGAAGAACTAGTTTTTCTTTCTTTTTTTTTTTTAATTGGCCTAAACCATAGAGGTGAGCTATAGTTGGAGAGAAAGGAACATTGTTCCTAATTTTATAAAATATACAAGGAATGAGCAAAGTAAAAGTAACATTTCTATAACTGCAAATTTATTAATAGGAATATTTTAAAACAAAGTACATCTTCCTCACCAGATGGTGAAATATACCTATATTGTACGTAAAACACTTCCGAACGTGGCTGAAGATACAAAGCCTGTTCGAATCGTGTTGAATTGGCGTTCCATAGGTTGAATGTTAAGTCCGTGATTTCACTTTGAAACTGAAAGTCGTGAAGGTCGAGCATTTATCTGAAAAATCCACAGGGGTTTTCATGATAGTCATGTAATCAAATTCTGATGAAGGGATAGTCTATTGAAGTATCCGTGGGTAAATGTTCCGTGATATTGGCATCTCATATCACTTTTCTTGAAAAATTTATCTACAACTGTTTGTCTTGTATTGTAAACCAGCCTACGGCAGCTTCAGCTTACTACTTTAACGTTACAGTTACAAGTAAGACTAAATAATGTATGTTAGTGTAAATTCAGGTAATTAAGGCATCAGTGTTACCTGGCAATAGGACGCCTACGTTGGCTTGTGGTATTAGAATTTAGGGTACGAATTTAGAACTAGCAGCCTAGTACAGTTACGCGAAAGTTGTAAGCAGAGGAAGTCCTTAAGTTGGTTATCACCAAGGTCAAAAGGTATGGTACCGTGCCTAAATAAATAAGTAATTAGTCTATTACTTCAAACCTGTTGTTCTTATAACCGTCCGCTAGCTCTAGCTGTTACTGAAGGTCCCTAGGCCTATATAGACGTTCAGTACACTACAGTAGGTATATCCAGCAGTGGAGATCTGATTGAAGTATTTAGCCTAGATCTACCACAGTACCAGAATCAGAAGGTAATGGAATGATCTTATGAGTTCTTTGCAAAACATACCTGAGTTGCAAATGGACAATTTCACTGCAGTGACAACATTTGGTATTAATTTAGAATGAGTGAGCAGAAGTGACGCATTTTTTCTAAAATCCTTGTTTTTGCCAAATTTCACCCTAAACTTAACCCTAACTCTCAATTTTAACCATGATTCATTGGTGGTTATTTAGGTTAAAGCTAGGCATAAATAGCTTTTTACACCTTCAACTTGGTTTATTCTCATCAAATAAGTACTTAATCCTAACCATCATCAATAACCTTTGACTGGTGGTGACTGACTCTAAATTAGAGCCCAACATTTTCCCCCCAAATTCCCAAATATATGTTTTTCCTTATTTGTAGGAAAAATAAATGGATGGATGAAATGAAATTATGATTTTAAAGCAAGTTCGGTCAGGTCTATAAAATGATATACAATTAAATTACAAAGTAATTACTTCCACCCACAATTCTTATGTTAACTAATGAGAATTGAAACATGTCCTTCCATTACCATGTAACGGAAGGACGATTGTCAGTCCTACCCTACTTCAAGTTGCAGTTACTATTTGAAAAAATAAATGACATTGTATCCTTGTATGTGCTGCTTGGGAGTTCAATTTATGCTTTTGTCATCCATCTGGCAAGGTTCTTTCACTACGATCTAGTGCTAAATTACTTAGGTATCTATTGTAGAGTTGTGTTCCATATGAACAACACATCATCATTATCAAAATCATCATCATCATCATCATCATCATCATCATCATCATCATCATCATCATCATCATCATCATCATCATCATCATCATCATCATCATCATCAATAGGATGTTGTTGGCCATTTTGTCACAGCAAATAAAATCAGTGAATGTCAGCTTTATAGTCAAAATGAAGTTTGCTTTGCTTCCATACTTGGTCAAAACTAGATTTGAATCGTTTAGAGATGGTGCGTTGACGACATGCGCTGGGAGCGAGTTCCAAACGCCTATTTTTCGCTGAGTAAAAAATCTCTGTCTAACATTTTATTACAATGAAGCTTAAAAATCTTAAAAGGATGCCCACGTATTGGAATCAACAGCCCTATAAAAAAGCTTATTCACAAACATAGTACCATTCAAGTTTATACATACAGTATTTCATGTAGCCTAGCAGTCTGCCAAACCTAAGACAAGGCAAATTCAAATTGCGTGGTCTATCAGGATAGGAAAGTTCTCTTATCTGACCAGGAACCAGTTTAGTAGCTTGTCTCTGAACAGACACAATATCATCAATATCCTTCCAAAGGAATGGCGACCAAGTGGGAATACCATACACTAAAACAGGAAGCACCATGGATTTGTACAACAAAAGTAAAGAGGAACTATCCAAAAACCAAAAAGTTCTTCTAATTGTACCCAAAACGCCATTGGCCTTGGCAACAATACCAGAAATATGTTCAAGAATGGCTTAGTCATTATCAACGAGTACACTAAGATCTTTTTGACAAGAACTCAATGCAAGATTAGCCTATGTCTTGCGCCAGCATAATCCCCCATAGATAAACAAAAGTGGGTGCAGAGCCACCCAACCTGAGAATCTGACACTTTGTATCAGGGTGAAAGCGAAGTTGCCAAGTTACAGACCAATCAAAAACCTTGTCAATCACAGACTGCAATGTAACCACAATCTTCCTGTGAGACAATTTCTTTGTAAAGTTAAGTATCATCAACAAATAATTCAATTCTGCACCCAGAGATAACATCTGGTAAATCATTGATACAAACCAAGAACAAAGTGGGGCTAAAACACTCCCTTGAGGTACACCACTGGTAATATTCACCCTGTCAGAAAAACAACCCCCAACATATGTACAGTACACGTTGCCTAAGGTAAGAAAGGAAGGATTTAATCCATTCAATCACATTACCACCAATACCGTAACTCTTTAACTTAAGCAACAATTTCTGGTGAGGGACTTAGTCAAAAGCCGTCATAAAATCAGTGTGAACAACTCCAACATTATGATTGTTGTCAAATGATCTCGTCCAATCCTCAAAAGTATCAGTATGCTGAGAAACACAGGACCTGCCTGCTACAAAGCCATACTGTTCAGAGGTAAGTAATTTATTCTGCACCATATGCTGGAATATAATATCTGTCACGAAAGACTCACATATCTTGCACACAACAGAGGTCAGACTAACAGGCCGATAATTAGAAGGATCTGAATGTTAACCTTTCTTGAAAAGAGGAGTTATGTGACCAACTTTCCAATCCATAGGAAGACAAGAAGTCCTGTAAGATTTCTTAAAAATCACATCCAATGCATCACAAATAACAAACGAGTCTCAAACAGAACACGAGGATGGAGCCCATCCGAACCAGGAGATTTGGAAACATTCAACTTACTCAGTTTCCTCGAAATATCGTTCTTATGAATCTTCACATCCGAGACAATTGTATGGTCGACAGATCTAGCCTCAATCACCTGTAATGAATTCAGATCTTCCTCCGTAAAAACACTGCTAAAGAACTGATTAAGAATACTAGCTTTACATTTAACATCATTGACTAGAGTCCAAGAACCAGCTATGTTCTCCGCAGCATGGACAGTACACCTCACTGTTGTTCTATTTTTAACATAACGCCAGAAAACCTTAGGATTAGATCTACAGTACTGTACTGTACAGGTAGCTTCCCTAGCAATTTTTTGCTCAAAGTTACAAACAGCTCTTCTGGTGTACCATCTAGCTTGATTCCTTAAAAGAGCATAAATATTGTAATCCCCCTGCGATTTTAATTACCTCACCAGTCATCCAGGCAGGTTTTGGCCTGGCCTTGTTACCATGACAAATAACCCCACAGCTTCAGTGACCTTTGCCTTGAAAAAATGCCAAGTTTCTTCAACATCCATGTCCTGCAAACAAACATTCCTGTCCAAATCTAAGAACTTAGACATACCCACGTAGTCACCCCTGTCATATACATATCTGACAGACATAGAGTCGATAGAGGCACCGGCATGCGTAGTACCAAAAATCAAAACATCATGATCACTATTACCTAAACCAGGGAATTCGTCAATATCTTTCAGAGCATCCAGGTATTGAGTATATACCAAATCAAATAGGGATGATTCTCGACCCCTCCTTTGTCTGGTAGGCTGAAACTGATGCTGGATCAGAAAATTGTCCTTGACAGAATTCAAGAAAGCATCTTCAACACGATGTGATGCAGTAAGGGAATGCTAGTTAATATCTTTGGAATTGAAATCACCCATCAAAATGTAATCGATAAACTTAACATCAGTAGTTTCACACAAAACATCAGAAAGACTTTTATTTTTCTCAACGTCACTTGACGGACTTCTATAAAAACATCCTATACACAAGGATTGCCTCTGTCCGAAGATGATATTAACCAAAATCACCTCCGTAAACTTTGAATTGGTCTGAATTATCGAGGAATTCAGACTCTTATGAACGTACAAAGCAACACCACGACCATCATTACCCCAGTTATGATACAAAACAAAATTATCCATCTGTAAGCTACTAACCAATTCTCCCTTTTTGGAGACATCATGCTGCAGTCTGATCCTTTTGTGATGTCTCCTGGTTGACATTGGCCCTGAACATTCAACAGAATTTTGTGTATCAATCCTTATGTCACCACTGGCAACAAGAGATTTTGCATAGAGGGAGCCAATGACAAACAAATAATTGTTGCTGTCTCACAGGGTTACGGTATATAATATGCTTTTCAAATAGTTTAAATGAACATATATCTTTTCTCATTCAGGTGTACTGTCGCTGCGGTTGCCTTGATTCAGTGAGTGTGTATTGTACTATACACAGTTATAGTGATGGTACCGTAGAAAACATCAACATGTTCTTCAGATGCTTCCATTTGGTTACTTTCATTCTTTTGTTATCAGGTATGTCACATTATGATTAACGAAATGATAAAATTTCTTAATGTTAAAATTTACTGAAAGCCCATGATTTTCATGTATAAGGTGTCTTCAGTAGAGAGGAGACTCATGTTCTTATGTAAGAGTGTAAACTAAATGTAAGTTGTTACTGTTTGTTATTTTATGTAAATTAAGTAGTCTTTTTCTATTAAAGTTGCAGTTTGTTTGATATGGCATTCTCTTATCAGGTTTCATAGGGGTCACTTTAATGTACACCTGATTGTGGTACATCTTATCTGTCTGGTATCACTGAGTTTCTTTCCGATGTCTTATCCGCTCCGCACTGATTCCTGAGTTGGACAATTAATGCCCTTATGTCTAGATTCAAACCTGTTTAGTCAAATGTCATCAAATACTGTAGCTACTGTATGTTACATTTTGGATATGTCCTATATGACAAAATTGAATTCTGTGCTTTTTGACTATGAGTAGTGTTTCTGAGTATTACCCACTCTTTGCATACTTATCTAAGTAACCAATAACATTGAATCAATGGTAACCAGTAACATTGGATCAATGGTAACCAGTAACATTGGATCAATGGTAACCAATAACATTGAATCAGTGGTAACCAGTAACATTGGATCAATGGTAACCAGTAACATTGGATCATTGGTAACCAGTAAAATTGGATCAATGGTAACCAGTAACATTGAATCAATGGTAACCAGTAACATTGGATCAGTGGTAACCAGTAACATTGGCTCAATGGTAACCAGTAACATTGGATCAGTGGTAACCAGTAACATTGGCTCAATGGTAACCAGTAACATTGGATCAATGGTCTTTGTGATTATGCCAGCTTAATCTCTGGACAGACTGGTTGCTGTATTCACTGTCTGTGACATTTGGTGCACAAAAGTTGTAAATGATGTGTCCATAATCCTTGGACTGGTCATTTTACCTTCCACAAAGTTCTGTAACATTAACACTACAAAGCTGTTGGTCCATTGAAGTAATAACCAACTGGTGTAGCATTCTTCAACTCTGCAACAAATATCATACCATAGTGTGTTTGCTAGTGTCAGTTGAGTACTAACTGTACAATGTGCATATTCTTTGCTGTTTTGTTCTACCAGGTACCCAGGGGCTCATCCAGTTTACCCAAGAGCCTTCCTCCCTGATAGTGAGACCATCTGAATCAGTTTGGTGGCATTGTACGGCACGATTGGTCGGTAGCAGTACTGCTCTTACCTACATGTGGTTTATGGGTGATGAATTGATTGTAACCGACTCCAACAGAGAATTATTTCAAAATGGAACATTCCACATAAGGGAGGCCAGCAGGAGTGACACTGGAACATACCTTTGTAGAGCACAGGGGGGTGGTGAAATAGCATTTAGTCAGACTGGTTCATTAAGTATTGCAGGTAAGTTAAAATCTATGATTATTAGTATTTGACCATTAGACCAGCAGTTCTACTTAAACATTAAATACATCACAATACAGAATGCAAGTACTACCAAATGTAATGACTGAGTGAGTGTGCTGTATTTCTTCATATTGTCACAGTTTTTGACTACTGTGAACTAAGATTGATAATAACTATATTGTAGTGATAAAAAGTTGCAAATATATTTTGTAAATAATATAAAATTCCTTAGCAGATGTTTCAAGTCATCTCGCTGGTTATTATATTAAACTCCAACCATAGTTTCATTGCCTGTACAATTAATTCTTGTTGGTTATTCTTGTTCGTTTCATTTCTACTGGCAGTCGTCTCTATTAATTCGTGATAACTTAAATCTATTTGTATTTTTCTCTTTAGAACTGGCTCCCTCGTTTTCTACGAATCCTCAATCTATGAATATTAATTTAGGTACTCAAATGTCATTATCATGCTCCATCAAGAGTAATCCTGAAGCCACCATTAAGTGGTTGTTCGATGGGTCTCCGTTTGATGGCGGCGACGTAACCACGACGATTGTTGACGTGGAAACCGAAAGCAGACTTACCGTAGCCGCTGTTGAGCATAGACATGGTGGACAATATAGATGTTCTGCAACCAACTCGTTACTGGCAGATCAGATCCGACTCAGTGATCCAGCTACTGTTACTTTAATCGGTGTGTTCATCTGCTTTTATTTCACACTTCTCTGTCATCGTGAATACCGTGTATGCACTGTAGCTTGATTTGATTATCTTTGTTTTGCTAATTACTTTTGTGTCTCAGCATAATTTCAAAGATTGTAGTATCCTGGTCGATGCCCATTGCAATGGTAGTCAAAGCCAGTGATAGGAATACTGCAGGTGGTGATATTAAAGCCTGATTTTCACCAGTGAGGTAAACGCCTCTGATATTTTTTTTTTTAAATACTGTAGGTATCAATGTTTTTGCTGATAGATCCCCCTGAGGAGGCATTCTCACAAGATCTCACCAGTGCCATACTATTTATTGCTCTACACCCTGCTTGAATTAGTTCTCACATATAGTGAGAAGGTTCAGAGCCATCCATGCAAGATTCGACTCTCCATACTATTATACTGTAGGATCTACTGAGCCACAACAGTTACTTTAAATGAATGTGTCCATTATTGTGAGCTGCTATCACATTCTGATTGGTTAAACATATCTTTGTATCTTATTATGGCCGAAGTCAGGTCATAATTATAATATCTTATTTATGAAACAGAAAATAATCATATCAAAAATATGTTTTGATGGTTTGATCGATCAGTCAGTCAGTCAGTCAGTCAGTCAGTCAGTCAGTCAATCAATCAATCAAACAATCAAACTATCAATCAATCATTATACTACATGTAGGTCGTCCAGGATTTATGACTGTTCCATCTCCTCGAATTGCTCTTGTGGGCTCAAGCACAACCTTCCACTGTACCACCAGTGGTTCACCTGCTGCTACCATCGTATGGCAATATGAAAATGGAGAGACCATTCAGGTAATTTGTCTACCGCACACTTCATTCAAATGAAAAGTCTACTACATTTAGATAATATGTTTACTGCATTCAGGTGATATATATGGTAATACTGTATGTCTGCATTGTGGTAATTTTATGGCTACTTCAAGTTATGTGTCAACGGCACTCAAGTCTACTTTTTTCAGGCTATAAGTCTACTTCATTCAGGTAATGTGTCTACTGCATTAGGGTAAAATATGACTAAGTGCATTCAGGTGACGCATCTGCTACGTTCAGGTTATGTATCTTTTTCAATGTTGTAATGTGTCCACAGCATTCTGGTATTTTGATGTGTCTACATTAATCTGAAATGTATGTACTGCATGATGGTGAAGGTAATATGGCTACTGAATTCAGGTGATATGCCTTCTTTGTTTAGAAAATAAGTCTACTTCATTTATGTAGTAAGTCTACTGCAGCCAGGTGATTTGTATACTCCATTAGTGTAGTGTGTCTATTTTTACACCTCTTTATTCCAGTATGAATATCAAATTTATAAAAACACCAAAAATATTATTCAGGTAATGTGTGTACTTTACTCAGATAATACAGTATGTCTGACTTTTATTCAGGTGGTGTATCTACTGCATTATGGTACAATTTCTAGAAAAAGCTTTATCAGGGAGAGGAACCACCAAGGTCATAAGATCACATTGTTAGGATGGTGCTCACAGCAAGTAGAGGAAAGATAATATAATATTTATCCGTAACTGCAGCACCCATCATATTTCTTTTTTTGATGTTGTGAAATTGGTATCAAACTCTATTTTGTGGGTAATAATGGAATATTTCTTCAGTCGTGCATTAACAGCTGGTCACTTGCATATTATGCAGGATGTTGACTGACATATGATTGTTTTGTTCACATGATGTAACCGTCTCCCTATGTTGTAACCGCACTTCTTTGATGTAACCGTCTCTCTTTGATGTAACCGTCTCTCTTCGATGTAACCGTCTCTCTTCGATGTAACCGTCTCTCTTCGATGTAACCGCCCTTCTTTGATGTAACCGTCTCTCTTCGATGTAACCGTCTCTCTTCGATGTAACCGTCTCTCTTCGATGTAACCGTCTCTCTTCGATGTAACCGTCTCTCTTTGATGTAACTGTCTTTTTTGTTTGTATTGTAGAGTTCATCAAGGTTTCTCATCTCTTCCAACTCACTTCGCATTATTGATGTTCAACTATCTGATGAAGGTTATTATACATGTAAGGCATTCAATGAATATGGGGAGAACACTGCATCGGCGCTGCTCACCGTTACCGACTCCTTTGAACCTGTGGCATTTACTGTGACACTGACAGACCAAACAGTCGTGATTGGAGGCCGTGTGACCTTTGCTTGTGGTGCTACTGGTACTCCAGAACCAACTCTGACATGGTCAAAAGTAAGTGTCCTCAGTCTTCCACCACTAAACATGGGTAGTCGAAACTGTGCCTTAATTATCCACTAAACATGGACAGGGGAAATGTTCCGTAGTCATCCACTTAACCTGAACAGGAGAGATCTGCCTTAATTATCCACTAACGATGGACAGGGGAAATGTTCCTTAATTATCTTAAAGAAATGGGCAGGGGAAATGTGCCTTACGTATCTACTAAACATGGACATGGGAAGAGTTTCTTAATGATCTACAAGAAATGGATAGGGGGAAATGTTCCTTAATTATCTTAAAGAAATGGGCAGGGGAAATGTGCCTTACGTATCTACTAAACATGGACAGGGGAAGAGTTTCTTAATGATCTACAAGAAATGGATAGGGGGAAATGTGGCTTAATTATCCTCCACAAGTTGATGTAGGCAGAGGAGGTCTGCCTTAGTAACTTCTAATTTGATGTATAATTACTATAGAGGACAGACATTATGTAGTAGACATTACTGAGTTACGTATGGAATAGGACCATTCTACTAATAGGTGCTTTAAACTACCCTGCATAGTTACCCTGAAGTTCTTCACTTGTTTGTTTTCAGGAAAATTCTGAATTACCAAATGAGAGGATAGATGAACCTGCTCCAGGATGGCTCAGAATTAGTGATGTTGAAGTTAAGGATAGCGGACTATTCATATGTAATGCTAGTAATGGACTCTCGCACAGTTCAAGAAGTGTGCAGTTAACAGTGCTACGTATGTCATTTACTTTGTTTAATAATTAAAGACCACTAGATTAATTGATTAATGGATATAATCCAGATCAGTATTTACCTCTAATTGTTTCCAACAGCAAACTAAGGTTAGTGTTGAATTGTACTCAGTTATTGCCGTTGGTTACGTCTTAGATATTATTCATTGCTGTACTTGTACAGTGATGATAAAACTTTCATCAAAATGCATTTGCAACTATACTAGCAAAAAGAAAAACATCAGTATGAAATTTGCTATAAATAGGACTGGTTTTTTGGCAAAACAGGTCTTACTGCAACTTTAAACACTTTTTAAGTTTTAAATTTCAAGCTACCCCAAATCACATCAGTGCTCATCAAACATGACTTTCTGCAGCGTGAAAAGAGTTCATATGTAATATCTATCTCAAGTTTGGAAGTCTGTAAATGTTCTTATTACATTATGAATATTGTCAGAATAAGTTAATTTTATCTTCTTTTTGGTATGATATCTCAATTTTGTTACAGAGGGACCGTATTTCATTAGTGAGCCAGAACCAGTGACTGTAGAAGAGAATCACTCAGCAATGTTAGATTGTGTGGCTGCTGGTACTCCTGAACCAGAAATAACTTGGACTACACCTGTTACATCACTAGGTAAGGATATTCATACCATTTATACCACACCTATTACATCACTAGGTGAGGATATTCATACCATTAACACCACACCTATTATATTACTAGGTGAGGATATTCATATCATTAATACCACACCTATTAGATCACTAGGTGAGGATATTGATACCATTAATACCACACCTATTACATCACTAGGTGAGGATATTGATACCATTAATACCACACCTATTACATTACTAGGTGAGGATATTGATACCATTAATACCACACCTATTACATCACTAGGTGAGGATATTCAGACCATTAATACCACACCTATTACATCAATATGTAAGGATATTCGTACCATTAATACCACCCCTATCACATTACTAGGTGAGGATATTCATATCATTAGTACCACACCTATTACATCACTAGGTGAGGATATTCATACCATTAACACCACACCTATTATATCACTAGATGAGGATATTCATATCATTAATACCACACCTATTACATTACTAGGTGAGGATATTAATATCATTAATACCACACCTATTACATCACTAGGTGAGGATATTCATAGCATTGATACCACTCCTATTACATCACTAGGTAATTATACTCATACCATTAATCCCACACCAATCACATGACTTGGTAAGGATATTCATACCATTAATACCACACCTATTACATCACTAGGTAAGGATATTCATACCATTAATACCACACCTATCACATGACTTGGTAAGTATATTCATAAAATACCACCACACCTATTACATCACTGGGTAAGGATGATACCACATACCATTAATATCACACAACACCTAGCAGGGTTGTTTGATTTAAATCAAGCTGATTAAAATCATGATTTAAGTCATGATTTTCATTAAAAAAAATCATGATTTAAATCGATTTTATTTGACTTAAATCGATTTATTTGATTTGAATTATGATTTTTAAAAAAAAGATAAAAAAATTTCGACAACCCTAACACCTTATTACATCACTGGGTAAGGATGTTATCACATGCCATCAATATCTCATGACATACCTTTAATACCACACCGACAAGGAGTGTCTTTTACCGTTTCTATGACACCTGTTACTTCAACGTTTTGGGATAGTTAGTACCATTCGTGTCTTACCATATCTACAATACTTTCACCAGTAATTGTTGACTGTATTTGATTTTTGGGATCAGCAGGGTTGGCTGCTGGCTGTATTTTTAGGTTACTGTATATACAGGTCTTGCAATAGCCCAAACAGCTGTATGGTCAACCATTTTAAAATATATTTTTATCACTGAGACTGTACAGTTCTAGATGAAGAAGAAAAATTCCTTGATGTTCCAGTATTTTGCAATGTTGTACTGATCTTTGTATACATCTGCACCTCTTTTTGTTCTTAGGTACCTTGCAGACTCCAAGTAGACCAAGTTCCACAATAGAAGTGGCTGGCAATGGAAGTCTAATCATATCGTCAACAAAGAGAGAACATAGCGGTAGTTACAGATGCTCTGCTACAAACACAATTGGCACCATACAGTCTGATGTTATGGTCACAGTCCATGGTAATGAATAAAAGAACATGATCACCATCAATAGCATACAGTCAGTTGCTATTGTCAATGTCTATCGTAATCAATAAGATAATGGAGCACCTGGGTAGCATACAGCCTGATGCTAGTGATGAATTAAATAACAGAGCACCATTAATAGCATACAGCCTGATACCAGTGATCAATAAAATAACAGAACACCATCAATAGCAATCAAACTGTTGCCAGTGCTCAATAAAATAACAGAGCACCATCTGTAGCATACAGTCTGATGCTGTGGTCACAGTCTATGGTAATCAACAAAATAAAAGACCTAAAAGTTTTAAAACATTGCTTTTACTCTACAGCCCGTCCTGTGATAATGTCAGCGCCCTCAGATCTGGTTACCATCGAGGGGGATACGGTGACGTTAACCTGTAGGGCTCAATCGGTCCCTCCAGTCACAGAAATAATTTGGACCTACCAGTCTGACCAAATCTCTACCGATCTCAAGTTTGCGGTGTTTGGAAATGGAAACCTGAGAATAAGCAACATTGAAAAAGACCAAGAAGGAATGTATTCCTGCCAAGCAGAGAATGATATCGGTAGAAGCACGGCAGCTTCTGCCTATGTGACAGTACAAGGTAGATAACTGTATGTGTCATATCATATATCTACTGTATTGATTTCAAATGATATCGGTAGAAGCACGGCAGCTTCTGCCTATGTGACAGTACAAGGTAGATAACTGTATGTGTCATATCGTATATCTACTGTATTGATTTCAAATGATATCGGTAGAAGTGTGACTGCTTGTGGCTATTTGACAGTCCAAGGTAGGTCATTGAATGTCTCATATCAAATGTCTACTTTATTTATTTCAAACGATATCGGCGGAAGTGTGGCGGCTTCTAGCCATGGTAGATCTCATTGAATGTACTATATCATGCGTATACTGTTTTGATTCCAGTGATCGTATTCTATAGAGCTCTTTCACACGGACCCTTTAGGGTGAACTGTGACTTAGAGTCCTTGGGACAACAAGAAAGGTTGTTATTCACAATGAAGACAAAACAAAGCAAAGCAACAAAGAATTTATGAAAGACTTGATCCTTAAAAGGCTAATCATTATTATTTGTTTATTTTTCTTGCAAATTTCAAATTGAGAAAATGTAGTAACAGTCCTTCACATGGAAATTTAGCTCTGGAGAGAAATGAACTTTCTGAAAAGTGCAAAAATTTATGACAAATTATGGTAAGATAATGTTGATTCCCATGATTCCCATTATCATAATGTTTTCATAAGCAACATTGAAAAAGACCAAGAAGGAATGATATTGGTAGAAGCACGGCAGCTTCTGCAAATGTGACAGTACAAGGTAGATAACTGTATGTGTCATATCATATATCTACTGTACTGATTTCAAATGATATCGGTAGAAGCACGGCAGCTTCTGCCTATGTGACAGTACAAGGTAGATAACTGTATGTGTCATATCGTATAGCTACTGTATTGATTTCAAATGATATCGGTAGAAGTGTGACTGCTTGTGGCTATGTGACAGTCCAAGGTAGGTCATTGAATGTCTCATATCATATATCTACTGTATTTATTTGAAATGGTTTTGGTAGAAGTGTGACGGCTTCTGGCTATGGTAGATCTCATTGAATGTACTATATCATAGGTCTACTTTATTGATTCCAGTGATAGCTATTCAATGGAGTTCTTGCGCAGGACACTTTACGGTGAAACTGTGAGTTATCGAGTCTTCTCGACAAGAAGATAGATTGTTATTCACATTGAAGACAAAACAAAGCATTAAAGACTTTATGAAAGACTTGATCCCCCAAAGACTAGTCATTACATTGTCTTTATTTTTCTTGCAAATTTCAAATTGAGAAAGTATAGTTGCAGTCCCTTTCACATGGAAATTTAGCTCTGGAGAGAAATGAACTTTGTGAAAAGTGAAAAAAATTGTGACAAATTATGTTAAAAATAGTTGTGATTCCCATGATTCCCATAAACATAATGTTTGTATTTGGTGATATTGACCCCTACATCACTCTTAGTTCCTCCAAAGGTTACTGTCTACCCTGCTGATGTGACCCTTGACCTTGGGTCAGATGTCATCTTGCATTGCTTGGTGTCAGGAGATCCTGTTCCATCACTTGAGTGGAAGAAAAATGATGAGGAGCTTGTTCTTAGTAAGGATAGAACCTTCTGTATCGTGAAATACTGTTTGCAACTTATATACATGGTATTTATTATTAATGCACCTATGTAATAAACAGGTTATCAACAATGTTTGGAATAACCTTCTCTCACAGCAGTCTGTAACAGGGGAACTGGGGGAGGGGCTCATGTTTTACTATCTATATAGTCAATGTCAAGTGTGCCTTTGATGATGTACACTATCACACTCATGAAAAGACTCAAACTATTCTAGCAAGTTATTATGACAACATGCAAAGAAAAAAAAAGGAAGAAAATGACCCCTTTAGGTGATTGAAGGGTCCATGAATTACATTCTGGATTAGTCGCCTCTTAGATATCTCTTCAAGTGATTGCAGAGTTGATGAGTTTACTTGCTGGATTTATAGTCATCTCTCCTGGTGATTGAAGTAAGTCACTCGCTGGATTAGTTACCTCTTCAGATGTTTGCTGAGTATCTAGCTGGCTCACGTCTTATCTTTTCATTATTCCTATCTACTTTTTGGGTTTAATTTTTAATTGATATAATTTACCAGCATAGTTAGAATCAAGACTATACTATTCTATAGGAATATACAAGAATCAGGTTTAGGACATGTTTCTTATGTTGGTCACACCTCCTTTCTGTGGTGTGTCCCAACTGGATCCTACTTCAGGTTCTCTCAGACCAGACAAAAAAAACACACATTCAACCTTAGATATTATTAAAGTTCAAGGACATGGTCTTATGTTGATCACACCTTTCTGTGGAGTCCATGTAAATTAATAACCTATGCCAAACACACATGATAGCAGTGTATCGTACTAGGAGCAAGGAATCCTGCTCATATTTCTGGCATTTCTTCATAAATTTAAATCAGCATTATTATCGTTGTTTGTTATCATATGTTTTCTCTCTCTTTATCTAGCTGACAATGCGATCATTTTGGCTAATTTTAGTCTGGAGATCAGAGACTTCAGGAAAGAGAATGCTGGTAGCTACAGGTGCATAGCAACAAATGCCGCAGGCGATGCACATGCCACTGCTGTTGTCATGGCAACTGGTAAGTTTGATTGTGTCCATCTTATCTGACTGTCAATTGTACCTCCTTTCTTGTTGTTCTGATCATTAATTTATTTTTCTTCTTCTTCGCCTTCGTGGTGCTTGTTTTGTTCTTCAGCTGTTTTCAGATATTGAGACAAAAGCAAGGAACTCTGGAGGAGTGGTGGGACACTAAATTCAAATAAATATTTGATTCCCTACAAATTCCTCAACTCCATCATTTCTGAGTTCTGATTCATGGTTATGTGTGTATAGAGATAGTAGCAGTTGCCATAAACTGAGATATCGTTAGTATTACATTGTATGTTATTAGAATAAACTAGTAACAATGGTTAAAGGGAAATAGGGCGTTTAGAATACACCAACATGACATACAAAAGAAGTAGAGTTAGTCATTGTTAAACCATCCAATCTCATCAATAAACACCTGCAAAAGCTTCATCTCCTTAAAACATTATGCATGTGGTGAATAACGGAAGATGCATCATTTGAATTTTGAAAAGTTTGGGTGAACAAATTAGTGTTGAGTAAGAAATAACTGAATTTCTATTAGTGAAAAGCTTATTTCTTGAAAAGAAGGCTACTGCCCTTCCTTATTTTGAATAATCTATCATTCTACGTCCCCAAACATTGGTTTCAAAAATTTGGATGTTTTCTCTCAAAGAAACACCCTATTTCCCTTTAAAGACTGATATATGTCATATTGCTTATGGTGTTCACTACTTTTAATCTAAGTACATTTCCGTTCCTTGTAAGCTGATAACAGTCTTGTTTCAGAAAAAACGGAGTCAGTGTTCACTTTTGTAGCAACCAGTAATAAAACTGTCTTTGTCTCATGCAGATATCCCAGAATTCATCACACCGGCCGTCAATATCACAGCCAATCAGACGCAGTCGGCTCTCCTTCCTTGCAGAGCAACAGCCAGAGAAGTACCTATTATATCCTGGTATTTGACTGATGGGTCAGGAGTCAGAGGGGAACAGATTGGTCTAGGAGAAAACATTCCTGGAGTCAGAGGCTTCCAGTCCGTTGTCACCGATGAAGGAGATTTGTTTTTCAGCGTCGTAACCAGAGAAGATGAAGGATGGTTTATATGTCAAGCAAGAAACAGCATTGAAACTGTTGAGATGTTACTATATTAGCCATTAACTGTAAGTATCTATCAAGGCTATTGGGATGTTACTATATTTAACCATTAACTGTAAGTATCTATCAAGGCTATTGAGATGTCACTATATTTAACCATTAACTGTATCTATCAAGGCTATTGAAATGTTACTATATTTAACCATTAATTGTATCTATCAAGGCTATTGAGATGTTACTATATTTAAACATTAACTGTATCTATCAAGGCTATTGAAATGTTACTATATTTAACCATTAACTGTAAGTATCTATCAAGGCTATTGGGATGTTACTGCATTAAACCATTAACTGTGAGTATCTATCAAGGCTTTCGGGATGTTACTGTGTTAAACCATTAGCTGTAAGTATCTATCAAGGCTATTGAAATGTTACTATATTTAACCATTAACTGTAAGTATCTATCAAGGCTATTGGGATGTTACTGCATTAAACCATTAACTGTAAGTATCTATCAAGGCTATTGGGATGTTACTGTATTAAACCATGAACTGAAAGTATGTATTAAGGCTATTTGGATGTTACTATATTAATCCATTAACTGAAAGTATGTATTAAGGCTCATGAGATGTTACTACATATATCTGTATCTATCAAGGCTATACTTACACCACACAACACTCTCTCAATTGTACTGTATTTACTGTACATACAGTTCTCAATATAGTTGAAAACCTTTAACTGTGGCTGTTCTTTAACTTGGGTTCAGTGCTTAGTGATGTAATAGATTAACAATACACCATGCTACAATAGGCCATGGTAATCAGTGATCACTGTTTAACAATGCGCCATGCTACAATAGGCCATGGTAGCCACTGATCACTGTTTGACAATACACCATGCTACAATAGGCCATGGTAATCTCTGATCACTGTTTAACAATACATCATGCTACAATAGGCCATGGTAGCCACTGATCACTGTTTAACAATACACCATGCTACAATAGGCCATGCTAGCCACTGATCACTGTTTAACAATATGCCATGCTACAATAGGCCATGGTAGCCACTGATCACTGTTTAACAATGTGCCATGCTACAATAGGCCATGGTAGCCACTGATCACTGTTTAACAATACATCATGCTACAATAGGCCATGGTAACCACTGATCGCTGGATGGTCAGTTCCCAATAGAAGTCAGTCTTGCTTGGAGGCACCATCTATTTTGAATATTGGCCAGAGTGGCTCCTTGACCAGTGGTCATGTCCCATGATTTTGTCAATAGTCAATTGAAGTCTAGAAGGGTTTGTAACCCAGTTTGAATTACCCATTGGTCCCTACCATACTGTGTGTTATTAGTACGAGTGGTGTGTCTTCACATAATGTAGCCTCACATACCTTGCTATGAGGGAGAAGTATGTTACTGTCAATAATATCCTGTACTTACCTGAGTATGAGGTAGGTAGCCGTATGTTACTACCAATACTATGTCCTCATTTACCTCCATCATGAGTTGTTGCCTCTCTCCTAGACCCACCATCTATAACTACCAGTAGTGTACAAATCACCGGAGAAGGAACGTCTTTAAGAGCAATACTAAAGTGTGATTCAGAAGGTAAACCGCTTCCAACTGTGTCTTGGTATCTTCCTGATGGTGACCTGGTAGAATCTTTGGAGAATAGGTATTACCTGGATGATGTTGGTATCAGCAGTTACCTGGTAATCTACAGACCGGAGGTAGTCTTACATAGCGGAGACTTCAGATGTGAAGCACATAACATCCTAGGCAGCTCCTTTAATTTGATAACAGTCAGCATTGAAGGTAAGCAATATATCTGTCATATCCAAATGCTTGAATTCTTGGTTACATGTAGGGTTTGAGTTTAACATTCTACCAGCAGATGAAAATGAACATTGACACTGAATGTTTCTAGATGAAGTAAATATTGTCATTCAGCAAGTACATTAATTATCTGGATGTGCTCACTCCACAAGACTCAAGAAACTTACATGAGAGAATGTGAGGAGGAGGAGGAGCGGGGGAGGGGGTATGCCCTGTAGGTTGCAGCACCTCTGTGGTATATTCTGTGAGCCTGTTAAGGTTTGGTTACTTGTTAAAATTATCTCTAAGTTTTGTAATATCCCCTGAATGAGCAAGAGTATGAGGAGGTAGACTAGCTCATTGAAAAAGTGTGTTTGTAGATCAGCAGGGTTTGCATCTTAACAAGTTTCAGTGCTCCGCTCCAAGCCAGGGAACCAGCCACTTCTGGTGGGGGATCCAGATGTAACATCAGAAATACTGAAAGGGATACATGGTAGAATAGCACGAGAGAAACTAAAAGGGGTTTATCTGTGTTTTAAAATTAATGTCATGTGTTCTGCACAATTGGATAATTGGAGTACTTGCTGCTATAGCGCACAATTCGGTGGGTTCTATTCTACCTGGTTTCATGGTATCCACTCACTTTATAATCTATAGTTTTACTCTTTTTGTTGTTTAATATTTAATCATAACTCCATCAATGTAAGTGTGTATTCCCATCATAATGACTTTTTGTCTTCAGCTGTGAATTTGTCCGATATTACCTACCGTCAGTTACCGAGAGTCTCTTTGATTTTTCAAAGGAATTCCTGTTATCGTCGAAGTAGCTGCAGACTCCTCCTTCGGCCATGTCACCCTGAGATGTCTCAGCAAGGGGGCTCCCTCACCTCAAATATTTTGGTTTTTGAATGATATCACAGCCAACAGTATCCCTAATCATTCCGTTCTCAGCGACGGTTCGTTGGTGGTGACAGATTTAGATGTTGCCGAGACCGGTCGTTATCAATGTTTGCTTCGAAACAGATACGGATCTGTGTCATCATTTCTAGAAGGTCAGACTCTTGTGTTCGATCAAGTTTATGAAAACGGGAAAGATTCATTTGAAGATTTTGATATTTGAAGATGTTTTTGTTGCCAACTTTAATCACAATACTTTGTAATAACTTTGTGGATTGCTAGAGATAGCAGAACAGATAACTTAGTCAAAGCCAAGTGAGGGAACAGTAGATGATGCATATGTCATTGGACATTGAAACCATACATAGGAAGGTTTTGCAGCTCACATATGTACACTCAGATAGAATAACAACATTTTATGCTCAAACTGAGATTTGTGTAAGTAGCCCCTTTTGTCAGACTTAAGTTGTAGTAACAGATCTATGACAGATATATGATTTGCAAACATGCATACCAGTTTACTGACGCCATGGATTAATAAACTACAACTCACTTTGAGGAGACTGTGTCCTCTTGTGTGTGATGAGTATATACCATAGCTACTGTAGGGTGATATCAGGTAAAGAAGAGTAACTTAAAGTGAGTTGATGTGAGGTGAAAGGAAGTCAGTATTGATGTGAAATTAAAAAGAAATATATAAGATTAGGCAGTTTCTATTCTGCAATAACCTGAAGCAGTAGTTATAACTACCATGATATATTTAACCTTCATACTTTTACTCTTTGCTCCCCCTCCGTGAAACAAGAAATAACGAAAGAGAACTGTTACTTACGTAGATTATGTTGATAGGATCAAAACAGATACCCCGTGAACATCAGCCATTGGGAGGAGATTTTGATTGCTATTTCTGTTGGTGGTGATTACAGCATGCATGCTATGTAAATGCCCAGTAAGGACTCTTCTCTGGCTTGGCAGTCACAAGTCTTTTTGTTTGTTCACTTCACTTCCAAGTACACAGCTATATGTTCATACAAATAAATATAAACAGCCATTGAAAATAGTGGAGAAACATTCTAGGTACAGTAGCAATTCACAATACACTTTTTACATGGCAGGAACACGTCAGGGAAGTGTAATTGGTGATGGTCAGTGACTTTAACGTTCTCTGGTTTCTCCGTTGTCATTTGAACCCTGATTGTACCTGCCAAGCAGTAAGCAATCCTTAGTATTCTTATGGCTTGCTTGAATGCACACAGGACAGATAAAACTGGGATTGTGTTACCACAAGAAATAAGTTTTGACAATCATGTCATGTGAGTGTGCAACCAGTTGTTAGTAATTTCTGAAGGTTGACATCGAAGATTTGAATAAATTTAAAACAAAGATGACTCCTCTGTGTCTTATCAACATTTCTTGTTGATGGTTTGACAGACTTTTTGATTTTATCAACAGTTCCAGGTCGGCCTTCAACACCAGAAATTGAGACTATTACATCAAGAACTATCACCATCACTTGGTTCCCTCCAGATGAAACCAGCAATCTCACTGTTTCATCTTATCAAGTAGAATACTTCCAGTTTGCTGGTAATGGGACCATCTTGGATGGTGGCAACGCAGATGAACCGTCCCAAACCATCAAAAACCTAGCTCCATACACTGGTTATCAGTTCAGGGTGTTGGCAAGAAATGGTTTGGGTTCTGGACCGTATAGTGACTTTTCCCAAGTTGTTGTCACTGCTGAAGGTGGTATGTTATCAAAACTAATATCCCTTTCCGTGTGATATCTCTTTGATTTCACTTACATTGACTGGTATTACCTTGGAAATGACCTGTGAATGGTATTTTAAGAACCAATTAATCTGTTATTTCAAGCACTAGACCACCAGTTACCCAATTAACCTGAGAATCAATAAAAATAACCAAGTTTGGATTGATGAAGATCATAAATTGTCAAAAACTAACATCCACTGCCTGTGAAATCTCTGTGAATACATTGACTAATATAACCATGGAAATGCTTTTTGACTGGTATTTTGAAATTGAAAACCAGTTTAAAAACCAGTGTTTAAACTTTCCAGTTAACCAGTTATCCAGTTATAATGAGGATCAATTAGAACGTGCCAAGTTTGAATTTTATAAAATGTAGATAAAATAGAAGTGAAGCAAAATGGAGGTAAAAATACAACCTTTGGATATTACCTCGGTATCATTTTCTAGTGTTCATATTTAATTGTGTTGATTTATTGATTGTGATATGTCTTAAAACAGTAATCTCCAAGATTATTCGTCTTCAAGAACAGTGATAGATTTTAGTCACTAGACAAGCCATTTATGGCAAATTATATTGTAATTTGTGACCTTTCCACAGTGTCTCCACACAAGCTTGTCTCATAGTTTGCCTGCTTCATTATAGCTTCAAGTGGCTATCCCACTCTGTCACTACACATGTTTCTCATAGTGTGTCTACTGCATTATGACAAAGTGACTATTCTACTCTGTCACTACCTATGCTTCTCATAGTCTGCCTGCTACATTATAACATAAAGTGACTATCCCACTCTGTCACTACACATGTTTCTCATAGTTTGTCTACTGCATTATGACATCAAGTGACTATTCCACACTGTCCCCACACAGGCTTCTGTCATAGTTTGCCTGCTACATTAAAGCATTAAGTGACTATTCCACACTGTCACCAGAAGCTTCTCACAGTTTTCATAGCAGCCTGTAGTGACTATTCCACACTGTCACTACACAAACTGCTCATGCAGTAGTTTGCTTGTTACTATATGGCATTCAGTGACTTTTCCACACTGTCACTACACAAGCTTCTCATAGTTTGCCCGTTACTTTAGAGCATTCAGTGACTGTTCCACACTATCACTACATGAGCTTCTCTTATTTCTGTGACATCATCTTGTTTTGGTTGCTGTCATAATCTCTTCATCTTCTCTCAGTTCCTGAAACTGTTCAAAATATGGAAGCTGAAGTTAGTGGAACCACCATCATCGTATCATGGACAGAACCAAGAAGAGTTAATGGCAATAAAGGTGAGATAGCAAACGGTGATACTTGTACGGCTAGACTGGCAGTGCATTATCAAAAAACAGTACATATGAGAGTGGAGGAATGGTAGCAAACAATGTTGCTTGTATTAATAGGACTGGACGTGAGGTAACAAACAACCATGCAAGTATAGATAAGACTTGAGGTGAGTTAAACAACTGCGCTTGCATGGATACAATGGGAGGTAAGGTAGCTAACTTACGTGTGCATAATACGTGTAGTATTGATGTCTGAAGATTTATCAGTGGTCTTTAAAAGATATTTTAAATTTAGTTTTTGTGTTACATTTTTACTGAAATTTTTATTTTCCTGTGTTCCTTCTCAATACAGGGAACATTGTGTATGTTATCATCTATGGTCCTGCCAATGAGACCCTTGGTGATCATGTGACTCAGACGAGGGGCTACAGTGATGAAAAAATTGTCATTTTACCCGATCTGCTGCCCTCTATATTGTATAGGATAACCATGAGGGTAGTGAATACAGACTTTAACCTACAGAGTCCAGACACTGTTACTGAAGTCAATACAAGCTTCCCTGGTATGTTATATTATTGTTGATTTATCCAATGAAATAGATAATTTCTTGCATAAGTGTAGGCTATGAAAGTTCATTACGTGATCTTAAAATAGTTATGTTTTAGTTACTGTGGAAGTGTATTAGTTACGAACACATTGCAAGATTCTATTGACTGCATTTCTTTATATTTGGATTGTTTCATTTTCAGTTCCGGTTGTGGTGCTATCAGGTTTCAAGATTGCATATAGCAGCAGCAACAGTATTCTCGTCAAGTGGACTGTGAGTATAGATCTATGTAAATGTAACATGAATGGATTATCATTAACCGTTTCTTGATTGTGTAGATAATGTATCTTTTTCTTCCATAATCATAGCCCCTTGTTTAAAGTAGATGTTACATGTTCATCACTCTCTTCTTTTGGAGATGCCTGGTTGTTGTAGGTGATGGTAATGTTATGATTGCTGATGGTTATGTTGCTTTGGCTGGTGGTCATTGTGCTCACTGGTGGTCATTCATATATATATATATATATATATATATATATATATATATATATATATATATATATATATATATATATATATATATATATATATATATATATATATATATATATATATATATATATAAAACATATCATATTTATCTGCAAATAAGGGAGAGCAGTTGATGATCGACAGTTGCTCTGTTTGGGATTTAACTTTAAATTTGTATTTGCACACCACAGGCAATATATCCTCCAGCTTTTCTCAGATACATCATTAGTTACCATGACAACAGTAACATCACTAGAGGAGAGTTTATACACATCTACATTAACAACCCAGCTGATGAATACCTTATAAAACGATTGAATCCAGCCTCAGAGTATATGGTGAAGATGACATACCAGACAGAGGGTGGTATTGCTCCTTATACAAGGGTCTTGATCGTTAGCACTGACCATGGTAAGCATTCATTTATTGGAACTAAGCAACTGATGGCTGTGTAAGAATGATCCCGCTAATAATATAGACCATGGAAACCTTTTGAGAAGTAAGGGACGGTTGCCAAGTCTAGTCACTGGCTTCTTCCAGTGTTTACCTCTCAGAAACCCCTTTTTCACTTTGTGCATACACTCTGAAACTCTGTGGTTCATGAAGATCAACATATGAACATTATGCAGAGCCAAGCACTATGCTCCAGTAACACAGTGAAGCAATATTTATGCCCTGTTGTGTGTTGCTTTGTTCCCTTAATCTACATAGTGTATATTGGACAAAGGAGGCTTCTGTTTGTCTACTGTGTAGGCTAGAACTAGAAGTCACAAATAATGGAGAAAAGGTTTTCTTCGATTTTTCTTCATTTCAAATACTATGCTTTGCTATTATATGAATGATCCAACTTGTCATATTGTAAGTCTATGAAAACATTGTGTGCTATCTATGTATACACCCCTGCTAGCTATGGATACACCCCTTTATGGATACATTGTGTTCTATCTATGCATACACCTCTTCAGGGAAACACTGTATACTGACTTTGTATACCCCCCTAACATAAAACATTATAGGCTAACCATAAACATTTCAACAATTTGATATGATTTCACTAAGGTTTTTATATGAAATGCAAATCTGTCTTTTGATTTGTTTGTGTTCTAGCAATCATTTTTGTCTCTTGTGTTTTGATTTTTCATCTCTTCATAGCCTCTACAACTGAACCTATTATGGAACCTAACAGGAGGTCATTGTCAGTTGGTGCCATTATTGGTGTTGTGTTTGGTGTTCTCCTCTTGATTATGTTGGTGTTACTCCTCCTTGTGCTCTACAGAAGATGGAAGCAGTCAAAAGATACCTTTAGTAATAATTCAAGTCCTGCTTTCGATCCAGATTCTCTCTGGATCAATAGACGGTTAGCGAATCTGGAATATTGAAATATTGTTCTAATATGCCGTAAATTCTCTTCAAATAATGTTCTAATATGCCATTAAACAGCCTTCCCCCGACCATGTATGCTATATTTCAGTGACAATAGTGGTTTTGTTATGCCAGCTGCCACATTTGAACCTGCCACAGCGTGGATCATGGTATCAGTTTAGAAAGGGTTGTATTAGGAGTAAGCTAATTGGGAAATGGCTGGGCAAGCTTAAGTAATTTCAAATGTATTTCCATCTTCTAGAATGTAAGCTTTAAATTTTATGATGTAGTCATTTCTTGATTTATCAAGCATTTTCTTTCTCATTTTAATAATATTCATTTTTTCTGTCATTAATTTTAAATCTTTGAATATCATTTTCTTCATCCCGAGTAATTTCAACTGTTTCCTTATTTTGTCTTTCTCTTTCTCTGCATCCTGTGCGTTAACTGTTTTTCTTAACATACTAAATCAAATATCTCATGCATATTCAACATCATACCTGATCATCGTTCATGAATATGTTACTAAACACTTCGAACCTTTATTCTTTAACATATTCAAACTAATCTGTATTATCACTGAATGTGGTGCATGTACAATGTTGAGTAAATGTTTCACCTCATCGTTGACTCCTTTCCTCATCATTCTTACCATCATTCATATATTACTATTCTTAATGCCTTGTCACCATCAATGCTGCATACCTTGGTTCTATCTATTCCTACATCATGTTGGAACCTTGCTTCATATTTATTTAATCATCTTATCCTTATCCTCTCTCCATCTGCATTTAATCATCTTGTCCCTGATTGTATCTGTATCGTCTCATCCCTTGCGTCATGTTTATTTATTTTCTTCATTTATCACACCCTTTTTAACCATCTAAACTTTTATGGATATTTGTTTTGCTCTACTAAATGTTTTCCCATATCTGCATTCAATTTCAAACGGTATTTTAACTGTGCATGAATGGTGCTTGTAAAATCTGCATGGCAATTAATCAAGCAGATTTTCATATGGAGAAACTATTTCTCTTAATTCCACGGTGGATGATAGTGGTTCAGAAAAGAAAGGTACGTACGAAGTAGCCATCGTGAACGAAAACTACGACCCAGGAGATACCTTGATGTCAAATGATTCTGCCTATGATTTGGCCAAGACAGATCTTCCGGAAGCAGTGGGTGGCCATCTTATACCAGATGGGCCCAAGGGCCAAGAAAAGAAGAAAAAGAAAAAGAAGAAATGGGGTGATGATCTAATCTACAAAGAGTGAGAAGTTTCTTGAATCTGTTTGATGACATGATATGATAAGATTATCAATCATGAGCTAAGATCATTATGGATTTGTTGATAGGTTCTAAACACAGATGATGATCCTTATGATAGTTACTGATAGATTCCAGTTAGTTGATGATCCTCATGGTAGTTATTGATAGATTCCAATTAGTTGATGATCCTCATGGTAGTTATTGATAGATTACAATTAGTTGATGATCCTCATGGTAGTTATTGATAGATTACAATTAGTTGATCATCCTCATGGTATGCTTATATTACAAAGAGGAGTCAGTTCTTGATGTTTGATTCAATGTATCCACATCCTGCTATTATACTTCATGTAAAGTACATCCTTCTCTTTTTCCTTTCTGACATTCCATTCTCCACCCTTCTCTCTCTCTCTCTCTCTCTCTCCATCTCTCCTCTCGCCCCATCTCTCTTCTCTCCCCATCTCTCCTCTCTTCTGGTCTCTCCTCCCTGTTGGTCTCTTCTCTCTTGTGGCCTCTTCTCTCCCCATCTCTTCTTTCTTCTAGTCTCTTTTCTCCTTGTCTCTCCTATTTTCTGGTCTCTTTTCCATTTTTGTCTCTTCTCCTGGTCTTGTCTCTCATCTCTCCTAACTTCTGGTATCTTCTCTCTCCCTGTCTCTTCTCTCTCCTGGTCTCCTCTCTCTCCTCCTTCTCTCTCCTTTCTTCTGGTCTTGTCTCTCTCCTCATCTCTCTTCTCTCATGCCCTGTCAATCATGGTTATTCTAGTTTTTGCTGCAAGTTCCTGCTGTTTACTTCTCTTCGTCAATTTTCTTTAATATCAATCTCCATTTTGCATAATTTTATGTACTTCTTTTAATGTCCCCACCAAGCTCTTACAGATCTCCTAGACAATCCACTCTTAGTATTTTAATAATTGTGCTGTGCATTATGAAGATACATGTATTTATACATATATGAATAATCAAAGAATGAATGAATGAATCAATCAATCAATCAACCAACCAACCTTCATGGTAAGATATAGCTATCGTTGATAGATACCAAACTTTGGACATCTTTATATCATAATGGTATCTTGTTTTATTTATTTTCAATAGCCCTCTGAATCCAGATGTAGTTCTGGTCAAGAAAGCTGTTTTAGGAGAAGATTTGGGTTCACCTCAGCCAGTCAGTAGTAGAGAAATCCTGAATCAAGGTGATGAGCTAATCAATTAATGCATTTTACAACAAATATAAAACTTGTGTTCATTTGCCTATAATTCAGATTACATGTTAAGTCCTAATGATTTGCAGAGTTTACTTTGCTTGATGTGTATCATTTGCTGTTTCTGATAATGTTATCAGTCCAGCACAGGATAGCTCCACTCCTTCACAGCTTCCTGTTTTTTTTTTATCATACAGGTACTATGCAGTTCCTTTTTGATTATTTATAGTAGTATCTGTTGAGTGAGGTAGTGGTTCTTTTACCAAAAAATATATTTACAGTGATTTCCAAGTAATCAGACATCCCAAGGTATGTTTTTATCTGGGAATGTGTCAGTGCTGAATCAGGTACCAAAAAACTGAAAACAGAGACCACTTCACATTACCAGGTCAGGTGACAGGTACCCAAATCAGGACTAGCCTACGTCTTACTTAACAATGATGTGGAATAGCCAATGCTGTAGTCTGTCTCAGCCTACACATGTAGTGCCATCACAACCACTCAGCAAAGCCATCTTTCAATTCTCCACCAACAAAAAAACTTCACATAATATATGAGATTCTCTACCGTTCTATCAGTTAAACATAACTATTTTACCAGAAGAAGCTTCCTTAGATGTGAAGTAGTGCTTTAAAAGTTGGACTTCGGCATGAGACCAAAAATTTGTGATGTAGAACCGACAAAAACTGTTTTCCATTTTGTGCACTCTTCCTGTTTGTGGCAAGGTCTTGGATGCTAAAACTCTTTGGTTCAGAGATTATGCAAACCCTATGAATTTCTACATTCAGTAAGATACTTTCAGTGAGATACATTCCCTAAGATACTAATCTACTAAGCACTTGAAATGAGCGGAGCTGTTATTTTGACGGACATAAAATTTAATTGCTTCTTATACTTTAAGACCCACCAAACCAAGGGAAGGTAAGCTGTGTAATTAGCTTAAAGGTATTGCTATCCTTTTTTCTGTCTGTACCAGTTTAATATCATTCACAGACCAACGTCATTTAAGTCAACTAATCCTTAAACAATTAGGTAGCTCCGAACAATGCTTTCAAAGGTAGATCTATGCCATTCCCGGTGAAGCGAAGGTTTTATCAACAAATAAGAGATCAGAACAGTACTGTAACCCACAGCTTGAGCTAAAACTTAAGCGCAATGTTCAATCAAGATTTGTCGGTGCTACGTCACAACCGACTGATTTCTAGCAACAGGCTCGGTACCTCTAATAGTTACTAAAATAATATATTTTGCAAATTCTTTGAGATATTTCATGAAAATGAGAACGATGACTTGTCTACGATAATGTTTGCATCTTTTGGAGAGACATAAGAATCGATGGTGGAGAATTCCTTTAACAAATTCAAATGTTGAATTGAAATATTAAAAGCCAGTCGAATGGATAAATGATAAGTAATCTGTCATACGTTTATTTTAGTAACATCACTTCGTAACTTACAAATAGTTTCCTGTTCACTCTTAGATCCGATGAAATACATAAGATCACCGATGTGGTTAGGGTATTTGCTCTACATTTCACCTTGTCAGGGTATGCTTCTTGTAAGGTTTTTGAAGGTTGCCCACAATCTTATCTATTTGTGCCCACTAGACACTTTTGAGTATTTTATCCTCAAAATCTCTTTAATGAAGTTTGACTTGCTTGACATTTGTGGCAGTTTTGGAGAATGAATTTTAAGATGATATCAACATAAACTATTTTTGTCTGATCAAACCTTCCCTGGAATATCATGTGACGCTGGCATTTTTACCACAGAAAGTTACTGGATTCACCTCCAAAACAGAGCACTTTTATTTTTGGCACAAATACCTTTGGGTCTGATTCTTCTACCAATTCACTTCAAACACCTACAGCTAGTATTTGTTGTCTTATCTATTGTCACACAGTTGGGGCTTTTTTTCTTTCTTCAGTCGGGTTCACCTTTTCTTCACTTGAATTTCCGGTACCTGTATGTTTGGTCTGGTACCAGGATCCCCAACTCAGCCCTATATTATGTTCTTACCGTTGTAAGTCAGATGTGACAGGCTCAGGCCACTGTTAGATGTTGTTTTGGACCTAATGCTGCAAGAGAAAAAAAAGAAGATAATATAAAACAATCCAATAGAGTTTGGTGACTGGGATTACCTCATAAGGTCATTCGTAAATATGCTAATTAAAGTACTGATGATTTCGGGTGAAGAAATATGGTAAAGAGTTGGTGTATACCTATCGAGTCTTTACAAGTTATCCTTTGTTAATATGTGAAGCAGATGTTGGTTTTGTATCGCAATTGTTTATCTGTTGAATATTCACTATCAATTTATATCGGTATTGTTTATCTGTTGAATATTCACTACCAATTTATATCGCTATCATTTATCTGTTGAATATTCACTATCAATTTATATCGGTATTGTTTATCTGTTGAATATTCACTACCAATTTATATCGCTATCATTTATCTGTTGAATATTCACTATCAATTTATATTGCTATCATTTATCTGTTGAATATTCACTATCAATTTATATTGCTATCATTTATCTGTTGAATATTTACTATCAATTTATATCGCTATCATTTATCTGTTGAATATTCACTATCAATAATATATTTGTCTGTTCTCTTCAAGGTGTGCCTTCATAGATTATTTTCTAGTATTAAGTTGAATTGAGTGTTATTGTTTTCTCCCAGATGATGATACACCAAACACCACCTTGGATCCTCCAGATAGTCCAACAGATGCCATACCAGAGGGGGATTTCCCCATCTTTACCAATGCTCATGATGAGGTCATCTTGGCTGAGGACTACGTAGTGAAAGACAACACCAAGCAGGAGAAACTAAACAAGAAAGCAAGAGAAAGAAAGAAGAAACAAGAAAAAGAAGAGCAAAAAGAGAGGGATAGGGACTTTGATATCGGATACCGTCGACAAAAGAAATCCGTCGTTGATATGTTCAACGTGACAGGGAGATTCTCAAGGCGCAGAAATTCATCATTGGATGAGATACCATACCCAGAGGAAGGAGAACCAGCTGGTCCATCGGCTGCCAAACATGGTGACAGTGCTGTGTTATATTAGTATTCAACATTAGATGACATACTGTCCCAAGAATAACTTGATCCATCAAATACTATACATGGTGATGGTAGAGTGTTGTATTAGTATTCAACATTAGATAACATACTGTCCAGAATAGTCTGATCCATCAAATACTGCACATGGTGATGGTACAGAGTTACATTAGTATTCAGCATTAGATGACATACTGTCCCTGGAATAGTCTGATCCATCAAATACTGTACATGGTGGTGGTACAGAGTTACATTAGTATTCAACATTAGATGACATACTGTCCCCAGAATAGTCTGATCCATCAAATACTGTACAGGGTGATGGTACAGTATTACAGTAGTATTCAATATTAGATGACATACTGTCCCCAGGATAGTCTGATCCATCAAATACTGTACATGGTGATGGTACAGAGTTACATTAGTATTCAACATTAGATGACATACTGTCCCTGGAATAGTCTGATCCATCAAATACTGTACATGGTGGTGGTACAGAGTTACATTAGTATTCAACATTAGATGACATACTGTCCCCAGAATAGTCTGATCCATCAAATACTGTACATGGTGGTGGTACAGAGTTACAGTAGTATTCAATATTAGATGACATACTGTCCCCAGGATAGTCTGATCCATCAAATACTGTACATGGTGATGGTACAGTGTTATATTAGTGTTCAACATTAGATGACATACTGTCCCTAGAATAGCCTGACCTAGCATTTTCATTGATCCTGATAATCGGAACTGGGTGATATTTCTTCATACCTGTCTGGTACCCAGGTAAACAACCCATGTGTTGGCTGTATGGTTAACATTGGTATTTTCACAGTAGCCTATCGCTCATCACTTTCACTTGTGTAGGCCTACACACACCCATGCATGCTCTTTTAATAGGATCACCATCAATTTTCCCTTAAATTCCGTTTTTACTTATTTGCGGCGGTGTACAGGTGTATAGTTGGTGACATTCTGTCCTCAATCCGACAGTTGTTTTCATATAGTTGTTATGTTACTTTTCACTTTATGAAGGAACCATTGGTGATTTTGGGTCAGGCAACGTATCCAGCTTGCCAATGAAAACACACGCCTGACCCATCAAATAGTAAACATGTTGTCAGTGGCATGTTGCATAAGTATTGAACATTGTATGACAAATATGCTAAATATAGTGTCAGTCTGTTGTTTCATGTGCATGATACATCAGATGGCACATTCTACAAACGTACTCACCTTGATTTATCTTGACAGAACGACGACTCGCTAAAAATAATGTTTGTATGAGCTGAGTCTCTGAGCAGAAGCTCAATATCTTGGAGTCATTCAGAAAATAAAGGTTATTGAATAGTTGGTTGCAACGAAATGAGGTCGTTGATATTGCTTTGATCGTGTTTTTAAGTATTGTCGCCAACATGTAAGGTTTAGAAGTAAGTCAAGAAAGTACCAATAATTTGAAGTTGTCACCATAGCTACGCAACTTCTCCAACTGTTGATTTGTCGTGACTTTTGTTGGTGTAGAATAAGTTCTTATTGTCTTTAATAGTGGACCTTTAAAGCTTCTACCAGACTGTGCATGGTGAACATATTGTAGGAGCATTTTCTTTTTTTACTTTGATACAGTTTGTGTGCCTTTATCATCATGTATATCTAAATGTTCAACCTTCACAACTCTTGTTAGAACTTAAAACCATTCTTGATGATGATGTGTGTGTGTGTGTGATGTTAATTATTCCATTAGATCATTCTGCTGTAGTGTCTTGAAAGTCACATTTTCTGCCAGATTTGTATTTTATAGCTACTTAATGTGAAACATTCCAGTCTATTCACAATGTTTCACAATACGTTTTTTGTGAGAAAAGAGGCTGTATAAGAAAATTTACCAGTGGATTTTTGTATTTCATTTAGTTCTGAGAGCAGCTGTAAACTTATTGAAAAAAATCTAATGTAGTATGTAATGAAACACCTTGAAGTATCTAGGTAAGGCTATAAAGAAACACCTTGAAGTATCTAATTTTAGTCTACAAAGGAACACCTTGGAGTATCTACTTAAGTCTGTAAAGAAACACCTTGGAGAATCTACTTTTAGGAACACCTTGAAGTATCTTCTTTAGTCTATAAAGCAGGAGTTGGCTAACTTTCGGGGGCAAGGGACAAACAGCTTTTTGGCGAATTAGGGGAGGGCCAAATGGGTAGTTGAAATAGTTGGGAGGTGGCACGTGTACGTGACTTTGATTTGTGAAATAAATATTACAGACAAGTGTGGCTAGGCATTCTCGCCAGTATTGCACATTGTGCTTTTTTGCACGATTACGACTGCTCTCCATGGGCTGGATCCTTGACATGAGCGGGCTGACTTGACCTGTGGCCTGTAGGTTGCCGACCATTGCTATTATTACCTTGGAGAATCTAATTTATCTATTAAGAAACACCTTGAAGTATCCAATACAAATTTCATGTTTACTTCCAGCAAAATACTGGGATTTCTTTCCATCAAACTGTTGCATTTGATGATAATTACAAATTTAATTGTGTGCTTGTTGCTACACTATGTCCTGTCTGCAATACTTTTATGGTGTTCTCAATGTTCATTTTTGTGTGATATGATGGGAGTTTTCAACTTTGAAGTTCTCAGTGTCTCTTATCACTGTCAGTGGTAGTGCTAGTCAATTGTCAGTGCCGCTAGCACTGTCAGTGGGTAGTGCTAGTCAATTGTCAGTGGCTCTAGCACTGTCGGTTGGTAGTGCTAGTCAGTTGTCAGTGCCTCTAGCACTGTCAGTTGGTAGTGCTAGTCAGTTTTCAGTGCCTCTTATCACTGTCACTGGTAGTGTTAGTTGTCAGTGCCTCTACCACTGTCAGTTGGTAGTGCTAGTCAGTTGTCAGTGCCTCTTATCACTGTCGTTGGTAGTGCTAGTCAGTTGTCAGTGCCGCTAGCACTGTCACTTGGTAGTGCTAATCAGTTGTCAGTGCCTCTAGCACTGTCAGTGGTAGTGCTAGTCAGTTGTCAGTGCCTCTAGCACTGTCACTTGGTAGTGCTAGTCAGTTGTCAGTGCCTCTTATCACTGTCAGTGGTAGTGCTAGTCAGTTGTCAGTGCCTCTAGCACTGTCGTTGGTAGTGCTAGTCAGTTGTCAGTGCCTCTAGCACTGTCACTTGGTAGTGCTAGTCGGTTGTCAGTGCCTCTTATCACTGTCAGTGGTAGTGCTAGTCAGTTGTCAGTGCCTCAAGCACTGTCACTTGGTAGTGCTAGTCAGTTGTCAGTGCCTCTTATCACTGTCAGTGGTAGCGCTAGTCAGTTGTCAGTGCCACTAGCACTGTCACTTGGTAGTGCTAGTCAGTTGTCAGTGCCTCTAGCACTGTCAGTGGTAGTGCTAGTCAGTTGTCAGTGCCTCTAGCACTGTCACTTGGTAGTGCTAGTCAGTTGTCAGTGCCTCTTATCACTGTCAGTGGTAGTGCTAGTCAGTTGTCAGTGCCTCTAGCACTGTCACTTGGTAGTGCTAGTCAGTTGTCAGTGCCTCCAGCACTGTCAGTGGTAGTGCTAGTCAGTTGTCAGTGCCTCTAGCACTGTCACTTGGTACTGCTAGTCAGTTGTCAGTGCCTCTTATCACTGTCAGTGGTAGTGCTAGTCAGTTGTCAGTGCCTCTAGTACTGTCAGTTGGTAGTGCTAGTCAGTGCCTCTACCACTGTCAGTTGGTAGTGCTAGTCAGTTTTCAGTGCCTCTTATCACTGTCAGTGGGTAGAGCTAGTCACCTTTATTCCTTTCTATAGTGCCTGAAACTGAAGTTTGATGTTACCAAATATAATAGGCCTAAGCTCTTATCGAAGTGTTCTGACAATCATACCTTCTGTTGGAAATGTACTACTGTAATGTTGGTAACTTTTATCTGTATGTCAAGGACTATGAGCGTCATGTTCCATTTTACTTTACATTAATTCAATTCATTTTGACATAATCTTTGACTTTGAGGCTACTTTTAATGCTTAGTTTTTCAACATTTGTGCCTGAAATATGCTTACAATGCTGGTATTTTCTTGAAATAGCAATTCACTGGTCTCCTTGAAAGAAACCATTCGTTCTATTCCATTCATTAATCTCACCTTGAAACTTTGATATGCAAATTATGGCTTTACTTGAATCTTTGCAATTCATGCTCTTTTATCCACACTGCTGTCAAATTATGGCTTTACTTGAATCTTTTACAATCCATGATCATTTATCCATGTTGTTGTTGCTACTGCTGTATCTTCCATACAATCATGTGTCTGAATGTTTCTCTGATCCTATAGATGCCATATATAATTCTGTTAATTGATGCTGTCATTGATATTTTGTTTTTGCAGCAGTATCAATTAATATACAAGTAGAATGGTAGTCACTTAAATTCCTCTTAGTTGTCATTTTTTTGGTACTAAATTTCAGTCCTTCAAAATAACATCCTTTCATCATTTTTACAGGATTTATACACTTAATATCTAAGGATCAAATTCAAGTAGGCAATTTTCAAAGCAGAACTTTCCTTTGTCAACTTGTCAGCGATCTAACACCAGTTTGAAAATACTCCAACAGTATCTTTAGCAATTCAACATTGATCCTGGTTTTCAAGCATTTGTTGGAGACAATAGAGTAGACTGTAACTGAAATATTAAGAAATCACTAAATTTCAAGGACGTTGATGCAGATGGAAAAGAACCAATTCAAGCACTTTCAAGGCATTGGAAATGACAGATTTAGTTTCCAATCCTTTCATGGCCCCATATGAATCCTGATTTTCTTACATCACAATGGTAGTATCCACTCAGTCACAAGACCATTAGGTCAGTAACACATGAAATGCCGAGGTCCTCTTGAGCAGTATCATAAGGGCAGGGGATAGCGGTTGTCATGGTGATGAGCAAAAAATTGTAATTGAGAAGGAGGGTGGTTTACTGACTGAATGAAACCAATTCTGTTTGATATTTTGTCATAGTATGTGTCACTTCATCTACAAGTAGAATGGTAGCACCCTTAAATTCACATCTGACTTCATTTAGTTCAAGCAGGATTAAAATTTACTGGAAGTTTTGATAACATTTGGTAAATAACATGGCATGCATTGCAGGATTTGTATTAGATACATATTCAGCTGTGTGTATTCAATACCCAGACAACTCTTGAAAGCAAATGTGTGTTTGTGCATTCAGTGTCTACCAACGTTGGATATATTTAGCAAAGCCTGACTAGACTAAAGTTCTCAATAACAAGGAAACAGTTTAACCTCCCAGTTAAATGTTACTCTGCACCATATCCCTAAATAATTATTATACCATACAGACGGACATATTTAAACTATGGTTCGCCGGATGTGATTACACTATCGGTAGAACATCATATCATTGAAATTTAGCAACTTCCATCTTCCCACATTTGTTGTTCAGCTATCTGGAAACATACTCCTGTTGAGATGGAATAATCCACATACCAGGTTAGGACTTGCCCTACGAAAGCTACCTTACTTCTGAAAAGCTAACAAAAGCCATAGTGAAGGGTGGATGAAGGGGATTGACATTTATCTAATACTTGTAAAACTTGCCATGGGTTTGTCAATCCAGGGACAAGGTTACTCCAAACAAAACGTTTTTTTTTTTTAATTCTTTTGTAAGAACCGAATACACTTGATGACTGAGACATCTGATTAAATTTTGGCCGATATCGTGAAGAAAACAAGACGTGATGAAAACAGCGGCCATGAGATGAGTAGCGCAAAACAATAGTGGAGACATTGGACTGAATACCAGCCAGTGTTGTGATGGAAACATTGGTCATTAGATGAGCAGTGAAAAACAACATTGGACTGAATACCAGCAGATGTTGCAATAAAAATATTGGCCATCAAATGAGCAGTGAAAAATATGGTCTCATTGACACACTCCAATATTGTTGGAAGTAATAGTCAAAACAATTTTATTAAATGCAAATTATAAAACTTTCATTTTGAGGTTTCTTTACAATCCTGACTAACTTTCACTAATTATGTGACTTAATACAATTCATATAACATTTTAATGAAAAAGCAGCTTGCTTTTAGTACTGAATAGCATCATACTGCACACAATATTCTAAAGTAAAATATTTGTTGTAAATAAAAACAAGCAAACGACTGCATATATGCTCTATTAGTTCTCACAAGTTTTACGTCTTAATAACTTTGCCGACATACATGGAACAAGGTTCTTGATGAGGAAAAAAAAGAAAAAAAATGAAATTTGCAAAAAGAATTCAATATTCGACAGAGATCTGACAATACGAAAGAAATATCATATATTTTCAAAATTGCTTGATGAACTAATATGAATTAGTTTGTTCTATCAAAGTTTGCTAATATAACTTTATATTTCAAAGTAAAGTTGGTAATTGGATAATTAGTAAAAAGTACATTATAGAAAGTAAAACCAAATTGACTCATCTGACTAAAACTGAGGAAGTAAGTTCTGGTAAAAGAACATCAGCAGGTTTGAATAACAAGCAAAATGACGCTGACAAAACAAAAGATGCATCTAGAATATGATTTGCAATTTTCATTGTCAAACAACGTAGCCAAACAAGACCCCCTCCCCAGTCTTGTTTGGCTATGTTGGCATGGCATGTCGGATTAAATGTGTACTTAAAGGGAAACATTGTGTTTTAAATGCAGTAACATCGAAGACAATAGCTTTAATTAATCATTGTTAAACCATTTAGTCTCATCAACATACATTGTGATGGTTCTCATCTCCTCAACACATGAGATGAGTAACAGAAGATGCATCAGTAGAAGTTTTGAAAGGTAGGTAATCAAATTATTCTTGCACAACAAATGGCTAAATTTCTATTCATCAGAAACTGAAGGTTACTTTCCTGCCAATTTTGGAAAAATCCATTTTTCTGTGTCCATGGATACTGGATTTATAAATATCTTTTTTCTGTGAAACATACAATATTTCCCTTGAATGTTTCCTCTCTTCCTAATGAAAATATTTCACTGAAATTATGCGATATCATATCAAGTAAGCAATCCCCAACCTCACATTACTGATACAACAAAAGTTTCATTTCATGATAAACACCAGAAATCCTATATTTGCCACCACCAAAGTTGAAAAAACCTTTTTAAAAATCAAGCACACACATTTAGACTACAGTAACAGTACACCAATACTAACAACAACTTTTAATAAATTTACTGCAATACTTTAACAAAGTAAAAGACTTTTATTTTTCAGCTATTCAAACCCCAAAGCAATCATGAATTTCTGACTTTGCATCAAAAACTCTTCACAATATTGGGTATGTCAGTTGATTCACCTTAAATGCATCAGACATTTCAACTAAGTTACACGAGTCCATCAGGTACAGTATATCAACTAAGCTTACCTTTAATATATCAGGTAAGTCAACTAGGATTACATGCAATGCATCAGGTAAGTCCACTCAGCTTACCTTTAATGCATCAGATATGTCAACAGAGTTGGAGATTGTACATCAATAAACAAGAGCAAATGGCATGATTTCCTCACTTGAGTATAAGTAGATAGTAAGTCACACAAGAGTGTATCCCCCCACAAAACTGCTCTACAATTAAACTGGCAAAATTTTATATTTTAGACAACTAAATTTAAGGTTCTGCCTGTCATCCAAAGGAGACATTTGAATTGTAAATTGGACACAAAATTGTGCGTTGTTGGAAGAATTCAAAGTAAATGAAATTTTCCTTTGCTATTCCTGTACAGTGATGAACACCTAATCATCAAAAGATTGACAGAGTATAAACATTGAACGATTGCTATGGTTTACAATACACTAGACAATATAGTGGGTCTACATGAAGGTATGGATGATCAGATATATCTCTTTCACTTAATAATGTTCAATTTAAACTGTTAAAGATTTCCCTTGATAAAAGGTTTCCCTTGTTACCATCGCTGCAGAATACATCCAGGAAAGACTGCATGAAGACCTAATGTGTGACACAAGGTGACACAAACCTTCCAGTCCCTTGGTGAGATAGTTCATCTTGAGTGCCTTGGCGACCATCCAGTCCCTTGGTGACATACTTCATCCTGGACCGGAGGGCCTTGGCAACCATCCAGTCCCTTGGTGACATAGTTCATCCTGGACTGGAGCCTCTAATAATCTTGTTTTTCATGCCACACTAAGACAATAGACTGGTGTGGTATATCTTGTTATCAACCATATTAGATTGATATTTTTTGACACCTCACATTGATTCTATTAGTAAACAATAACACAGTCGGTCTGTCAAAATTGAACATCAAATGCCTCTCTCTGTATTTCCTATGATGGCAGTGGATCTTAGCTGTCATGCTCATAAGGCAAACATGTGTTACTGAGAAGAGAAGAAAGTATTCCCACTACTTTAGCAAGAGCAATTCATCTTTATGGGCCATTTGTTCTGTTGGTGACATTGGGTCATTTGGTCCTTTGGGGAGATGGGACATCTGTTCCCATGGTGACATGGGTCATCTGTTCCCATGGTAACATGGGTCATCTGATCCGTTAGGGAGATGGACCATCTGTCCAGGCAATCACTTCTTTCTTTGTGCAGCTTTCCATTCTTCTATTTTCTTTTTTAGTTCTGTGTTTGGTTTAACCTGATCCATTGTCAACGGCGATCTATTGAACGGATCTGTATGATCACTGTTAGTTGATGAGAAGAAAGGAAAAACAGATCAGTAATTAGTGAGATGAGCAATAACATCTCCAAATAATTAATATCTGGCCACTTATCCCCAAAATGGCACTTTTTTTGACCACTGCAACTGGATATTACAATATGTCAGAGAGAAAAGATCTGTGATAAGATCTACATTGTGGCGGTCGTTACATCTTGGCCATCAATCAACATAACTATGTACATAAAAATGTACACAATATACAAAGTACATGCTAGGTATGTTACAACATGGTGATCAAGTAAGAAAATGTTGATTTTGTGTAAATATATAAAGACTCCTTTGCTTGTTCTTCTACATCCTTAAAAGAAATCAGAGAGGACATTGTAGAAATCCATCTCCTTCAATGAATTAAAGAGAAAATTAAGCAAGATAGGTTTGTTTCAAAAGTTATCATTAAAATGAACTCTGAATGAAAGAGATACACTCTCTCGATAGCTTTTCGGTCTGACCTACTACAGACTCATGAGGTGAATGTAGGTAATAAAAACAAGGTGCAACCAAGGTGGTTGCTAGGGCAAGTTAAATGCCAGCTATTTAATTAAATTTTAAAATTTTTAATCTTCTATTGAATTTAACTTGCAAATGTGACCCACCATTCTACTCTCACCCTACCCCTCATGGATTCTACTCAATTACTCAAAACTCTTTTCATTCACATGTTCCTACGAGAGTTGCCAGCGCTATAATCCCGATGCATTTCATAAATCAAGGATCACAATGCTCAAAATCAAATCACAATTTGTGGGCTTAGTTCATGGTAACAAATTATGTTATACGTTTGTGATATTAATATGCACTTTTGATTTCAATGAACAAATGAGGTAATGATTGAGAGTGTGTATGTACGTGTGCATGTGTTGTAAGTTGTGATGTTTACAAGCCCTTTTTTTTTTCAGAAGTTGGTAATTCTAGGCATGGTTCTGCTGAAGTGAGCAATTTTAGAGTCTGTGTCTTTTGGCAAGGGCCAGTGATGGTTGGACCCGACCAGGATGGTTATCAGCTTGGTTGTACCTACACCGTGGTTATCTACTGTACGCAAACACACACACACACACAAAGGACATCAACGTTTACATATTGTAAGCACTGCAATAGGAGTGATTGATACCTGTAGGCCTTGGGGCGTTCATGTGGACCTTGGTGCATTCCTGTGTAATGCACAAAACATAACTTTACTTCCATTAAATATTTCTAAGCAATTTGCAATCCCTTTATCCCTTCATTCTTGCTTGATGTGACTCTCTCTTTACCTCAGCAAGTGCCTTGATATTACAGATCTGTCGACATTGACTCCTGACGATGGTAGAGTCACAGGATCAATCATGAGGGTGTACGTCACTGGATCCATGAACTCCTCTGGAGCATCCGCAAATGCCTCTTCTTCCTTAATCTGCTCATCTGCAATCTCCTGGAAATGATAAAAAGATCTGAGTGAAAGAGACTTAGATGGGAAGATGAAATCATCTGATATCAAAAAATATAGTAGCTGAAGACTTTAGGAGGCCTCTGGCAAAAATATTACTCCAAAGGGAAATTAGGAATTTGTTTCACACAAAATAATCATATTTTTAAAAGCAATTATTGTGGACACAGAATGGTAGATCATTCAAAATAAGAAAGGACCAGTAGTCTTCTTTTCGAGAAATAAGTTTCTCACAGATAGAAATGCAGTTATTTGTTGGTCAACAATAATTTTTCACTTAAACTTTCCAAAATGCAAATGAGGTATCTTCCGTTACTCGTCACATACATAATGTTTCAAGGAGATGAAACTTTAGTGGATGCTTATTGATGAGACTGAATGGTTTAACAATGATCAAAGCTATTTTCTTTGTGTGCCATCTTGGTGTATTGTAAACACCCTTTTCACTTTAATACAAGTAATGTATTCAGCTTCCAGTGAAGCTGAGATGTCAACAAATATCAGTATGTGCCTTGTATTCTATATGTTGACACACATCAATTGTATCACAGTTTTATGTTAACCATGAAATACAGCACACAGAGGGGGATTATTTGAGTCTAAGTAAGCTGACCTTACAAGGCAGATCTTATGATATCATGATTACAATATATACACCCATCAATCTTATTAGCAACTAAATACAGATTTCAGCTCATACCACATGGTTAAAATTTTGCTAAATAAAATGTGACTCAAACAGGTGAATTGCATTAGAGACAAGTACTTATTAACTTGTTCAATAATCCCTGCATTTTGGTCAGAGGAAGTGTTAATAATAGTATAATGGCACAATATGTAATGCATAATGAAAACCCTGAATGGTGCTTCCAGGAAAGGTTGGGGGGGGGGGAAGGGAGGGTGTGACTTAAGTCTTATGGTGTAGTGAAATCATGGAAACCATTCATGTTGCTTTCAGGGAAGAGAAGCGTGGGTGGGGGTTACTTAAACTTAATGCATTGCACATACAAAATGTATATACATGTAACGGAAACAAAGAAACCCTGCATAATGTTGATTTGGTAGAGGGTGGGGAAGGGGACAGTAAAGTTTGATATTAATACATACTTTGACTCTGTTGCTGAATTTTCTCAATTCTTCTGTGATTTCAAGAGGAGCTACTATTTTATACAACACATCCTCGGCTTTCTTGAAGAGGGTAGCATCGTATGAACGGCCATCTTGAGAGACCGCTCTGCAGAATTCATCTCTGTCTCCGAGGTTAATGTAGACCTGACAGATATCTTGGACCAGTTGACCCGGATTAAATTCCAGTTTACTGAAATCCCGGACCTTCAGCTCTGAGCTCTTCTTACCGACCTGGCATTGAAGGATGAACAAGTAGAACAATTATCTACCATCGTCTACTGACAAGTTGTTAATCGAAAGAGATGACAATACTTGGCATAGAAAGAGGAATGAGTTGAACAATTATCTACCATCATCTACTGATGAGGCATTAATTGAAAGAACTGACAATCACTGCCTGCACCTTGATCATCTTCATTTTTAAATTGATCTTTCATTTAAAAATGGGCATAAATTACACGCAAAAGAAATGAGCCGACTCCATCAGGGTAGAAATATGTCAAAACATTTTGTGTGGGCAGAGCAGATGTGTATTAAAATCCTGCAGTGCAAAAATTATCACCAGTCTAGAAGGAGTCAAAGGCCATCTTGGGTTTTGTATTTTATGTGATTACTGGGGGTATCACATGTGATTACTGGGGGTATCACATGTGATTACTGGGGGTATCACATGTAATCACTGGGGTATCACATGTGGATCACTGGGGGAGCTTGGCAGTAGTTCTTGCACATTCCAACTTGAGTAACAAACTCCTATGCCAGATGTACTTTCTTATAGCAATTGTAACGTCTTAAGCATAATGTACCACCACCATGTTAATATTTTTCATCTCTTTTTGAGACAGAATGCATTATCATTCACTTGTGGCACCAAGGTAGCCAGAACTAAATCTAGTATTCCTTAAAGTCAGAGATCAAGCTTAGGGTCAACAAACTCATCAAAAGCCCTGCAACTAATAGGTTATAGGTTCATGGAACAAACCTCAATGGGGGATCAAGGGGATGAAACCGAATAATAATGCAGCAAAGATTATTTTAATATTTTTGCCAAGCTGTAATATGTTTCTATAGAGTACATTAAGGAACATGTGCCTATTAATATTTTACAGCAAATGGCATGTCCATCATTAAACCAAAAAGGTGTCTCAATTGCATCTGATGAAAGATGATATCAGATTGTTATTCAAATTAGAATCAGGGTATCCCAGTCTTTGTTTAAAATGTTCATTCTAACAGACTAGACAATGAAGAGTCAGCACAAACAGAACTACACTGTAGTAACAGCCAAAAAAAACAGGCCAAACAATATTTGCTTGCATTTATGAATGGCAAAGTTAGTCATAAATGACAACAGAAAATTTGTGTAAAAACAGGAACACCAATTCATAAGCAGAAACATCAAGTCATAAACTCATTAGCAAGGATAATTCCTTGCATATGTCTAGATGTGCTTTGAAATCTAAAATGCTGCTGGCACAAATCTAGAATTACTTGAGTAACTTAGTAACTAAAAGAAAGCTAGGGGTATGTTGATGTTTCTCTCACACACCAATGGAACTGATTTGTGCATGTAGTCACCATAAACAATATATGTAGTAGTACAATGTATGTAATCACCATAAACAATATATGAAGTACAATGTATGCAGTCACCATAAACAATACATGTAGTACAATGTATGAAGTCACCATAAACAATATATGTAGTATTTTGTATGTAGTCACCATAAACAATATATGTAGTTCTATGTATGTAGTCACCATAAATAGTGTGTAGTTCAACGTACGTAGCCACCATAAAGAAGAAAAACATAAATCACACTTGGTACAAATACTGCTGAAGAGTAACATAGCCAAGTTACTACAGTAAATTATGAAATAATTCATCCCGTATTTACAAGGATAACTAAGATCAATGAGGTAGAAATTTGCAAAATTTTAAGTCCTCACATTAAATATGTTGATGAAGAGTACATAAGTTTACTTTATTTTCTAGGTATTGGTACGACAAATGTATTTGAATTAATGTGCTGTTTACAGTACAAATTCACAGCTGCTGCATATCATTACACTGTTTCAAATATCTTGCAGGGATGACGTGAGCGGTAAAGAACAGACAGATAAATCCAGATGAGGTGATGGACTCACCAGTTTTAAGAGGAAATCATTGAACATTGCAGCTATCCTCTCCACCATTACCGGATGAGTGAAGATATCTTTGATTTCTAAAAACAGAGAGAAAGACATGAAGGGAATAAAACAGGACAATGACACACAAAGGAAAGTAAATAGTCAATAAAATTGATTACAATGTCAGTGTTGAACCTATGGTAGTATGGACATGTCAATAGCAGTATGTATATACACACATGGTAGGCTAAAACAAATAGAGTGGAAGCAACACAAAATGTATGTGATTGGTATAGCCAGATTGGTAATATGTATTCAATCTATTCAATATTTAATGATTAATATCAATTTACACTACAAGCAATATTTCTACTTAGATAGGCTCGATGCTGTTGTGTAGTCTCATACACTAGGAAACACCTGAAGGAATAAAAGACATGTACAAACTAACAGCAGTGAAATGGAATAATGGAAAAAAAATGTGAGTACCCAGGAGGTTGCTAGGGGAAGGAGATGTTCCTCAGGCTCTATTGTGGCACATAATATTAACTTTACAATTATGGAGTAGTAGCTCTGAAGCAGTGAGACAAACATTCAGTAAATGGATGGGAGTCAAAGACTCTCTGGACATGGCTCCAAACAACCTGGCTTTAACAGCAGACATTCTACTTTGTCTTTTCAAATTGTGCACACTGCATAAGTAGGGCATACCTTTAGTAATGAATGCAAGACAGGATACAGACTCCCTGGACATGACATTAAAGAACCTAGCTACGGCAGTAGATGTCCTAATTTGTCTTTCTCTTTGCTGCTGTTCTTGTTGTGGTAGATTCTGAAGTTCTCCACTGTCTCTCATGGTTTCATGTTCTCGTATACTCTTCAAATGCTGTAAAATAACAAATACAACTGAATAGTGTGGACAAAAATGAACTGTGTCAGTTGTAAAAACAACAATGGTAGGCTCTTTATAGCAATACAATGTATCCAACACAAAGACTTAAATAGCCATTTAATACAGTAAGATGACAATCCTAAACAATAAGACTGTCGTCAGTTGCCAGTCTTGTATGACCTAAGAAGATCAGCAGCCCTAGTCTTGTATGATCCAGGAAGATCAGCAGTCTTAGTCCTGTATGTTATTGTACCATTGAGGTGTTTAAACTAAAAAACATTGATAAGTAAGCAGGTTCAACATTCAAATAATGCTATTAAACTGACACTCTGTACAGAGAATCAATTTATCAAAATAATGAACACACTGCCCTCTGTGTTAAGCAACAAAGATTGAACATTGACTCACTGTCAAAGCTTCATCTAACACGAACATAGCATCATTGACTTACCGTCACAGCTTCATCTAACATGAATGTAGCATCATCAACTAATTGCCACAGCTTCATCTAACATGAATATAGCATCGTTGACTTACCGTCATAGCTTCATCTAACATGAATATAGCATCATCAACTTACCGTCATAGCTTCATCTAAGATGAATATAGCATCGTTGACTTACCATCATAGCTTCGTCTAACATGAATATAGCATCACTGACTTACCGTCATAGCTTCATCTAACATGAAAATAGCATCGTCGACTTACCGTCATAGCTTCATCTAACATGAAAATAGCATCGTCAACTTACCGTCATAGCTTCATCTAACATGAATATAGCATCGTCAACTTACCGTCATAGCTTCATCTAAGATGAATATAGCATCGTTGACTTACCGTCATAGCTTCATCTAACATGAATATAGCATCGCTGACTTACCGTCATAGCTTCATCTAACATGAAAATAGCATCGCTGACTTACCGTCATAGCTTCATCTAACATGAAAATAGCATCGTTGACTTACCGTCATAGCTTCATCTAACATGAATATAGCATCGATGACTTACCGTCATAGCTTCATCTAACATGAATATAGCATTGTTGACTTACCGTCATAGCTTCATCTAACATGAATATAGCATCGATGACTTAACGTCATAGCTTCATTTAACATGAATATAGCATTGTTGACTTACCGTCATAGCTTCATCTAACATGAATATAGCATCATTGACTAACAGATTAATAAACTGCAAGAACAACGGTGCAGGGTGAGCCTCAATCGATGCAACAGCTTCATTGGCCAGTAACTACGAGAAAGAAAACAAAATACCGATATAAAGAAGCGTGATTGAATAGTATGTAATGGTACATACCACACTGCTATCACCAAATGTATGGTTACGCCCATTTCTGTATTACCCATGTCTTGATAGCCGCTTCCTTGTCACATTTTCAATTTTTAAATTACAGTTTGTTGGTTAACCCTTCTGAGTATCAGTCTAGTAGTTGTGAAGGAAGTACACTTACACAGTTACAGAGGGTGACCTTGCTACAACAAAACTGGTATTGCTCCATATTAAAAGTGTATGACATCATAGACAAATGATAAGATAATCATTTGCTCATAGCAGTTGTAAAATGAAACACTGTAACGACAAAAAGGAATGACGTTATAAATGATAAGAAAATATGGATTTATTGTCACTGGCAATGCTTACACTACTAATTAGATGTAGCTGTGCACAGTTATTCATAATACTGTAGCAGCTATGTGGAGGAAGTAAAGAGGGCGTTGAAAAGTCTTACAATGCCACCACAAGACTGAATGGTATAATGAAAAGGATGAACATATGGATTTAATCATCATAGGCAAAATCTACACAAGTAATTATATGCAAATGTATGTAGTTATTCATTATATTGTAGCTGTGCTGGGGAGGTAAAGAGGGGGGTTGGTAAGTCTGACATTGCTTCTTAAATCTTAAATAATCTGACAAAGTGTGGTAATGATGAATAAATGTATTGGAAGAGGCAAGAAAATAGCAAACCCAAAAAACAAAAATAAAACAGCAATATCCAAAAATAAAAGTGCAAACTGGACAAATGGATAACGAAAAATGTTGCAAAACTTGAGAAAGTCTGCAGATTTCAGAAAAATGATAATACATAACAGGTAGATCAAAAGTCGGAAATATGAAGGATATTGATAAATGGAGAGCAAAAAGAATTCTTACTTTGAAACATTTTCTGTGTTTATCTAATCCCCAAAGATACTTGATGACTTTGTACATTGGTCTTCTGTAGTTGAATTTCTGTTCAAATTGATGTTCGTCTCCGGTGAACTCGATATCGACGAAGATGCTGAGGACGGCATGAGATAGCTGAACATCAATGAGATGCTCCTTAAACATCCTCTCTCGGTGGAAGCTGAAAGATTGATGAACATGAGAGGATGCACAGACTGGTAACATATGAGGTAATTCACTGATGTTTTAGGAGTATCAACAGATTGTTACAAATATGGTCAAATAAAAACAAGTCAATTGACTGAGCACTGCTATTGGCATCAGAAGATGGTCAGGTAAAAGTGAGGTATTACTCACTGCCAATTCAGAAGTATCAGGGGATTGTTATATACATGGTCTGATAAAAGTGAGTTAATTGACCGATAGTATGGTATCACTAGATGGTTATATACATGGTCTAGTTAACTTAATGATGATAAGGGTATCACTAGGTCTGGTAAAAGAACAGTTACTCACTGAGCTATTAGAGAAAATAAAATGGATTGTAACAAATAAAATGGATTGTAACAAATAAAATGGATTGTAACAAATAAAGTGGATTGTAACATATATGGTCAAGTATAAATGAGATAGATGGATCGCTGATGATAGTGTATTAATATAACACATATTCAGCAGTTGAAAAGAGCCACTAGCTTTTATATATAGAAGGAATAATGTAATTGACTAAAATCAAGTTCACCTTAAAATCTACTTTATGATTTGTAGAGAAGGCAACAAATGAGAATGTCTTATATTCACATATAACTAGTTTTATTGCATTATACATCAAGCACATGTAACTAATTTCATTGCAATCGACATAAAGTATGTGCTGATAGCTAGTTTTGTTAGTCTTTTTGAGTGTTAAAGCACAGGTAAAATAGTTTTATCACAGTCTTTTCTAAACAAATACTGACACCAATGTCCACATAATTCCTTACATTGCTACTGAAGCCCTATTTCCATCATCTCGTATCGGTAGTAAACCCTCCAGGACTTCTGCAAGTTTTGCTCTGAGGTGAGGATTGTTCATAAATTTTTTATTTCCCATGAAGAGGATGACAAACGTCATGATATGTCCGAGAGTATCACCGGCGTCCTCTAATTTCTGTTCGTTGAACCGTCTCAGAAACATCCAAAAGTCAATGGCATTCTCAGCGATGAGTTCTGGTATTGCGGCAAGGATCTCGGGAGCTTTCTCTGGGAGAGGTAGTTTTGGTTGGCTAAGTTTGGAATTATCTCCCTTGGATGAGATGGAATGGGTCAGGAGACGAGATGATGCTATATGGTAGAAGAGGGCGTTGTCGATGAACGCAGGCTCCAACAGTGCAGAACGGTAAGCCAAGAATTTAGACATCGCTGACAGAGACAATGTAAAAAGGGGAACGATCATTGAGTCAAAATGAATGAAAACAGCTACAAACATAAAGTCAGAATTTGGTTGGCTTCAATACACGGATTAACTATTGAATGCAAAAAAATAGGTGTAGAAGGGTGCTACAGACAAAATGAATATCTCTATACACAAGAAAGAGACACTCAATAAAAATCTATTCAAATATTCAGGAGTATTGATAAACTTCATTGTTACATAATGCTTGTAAAGGATCCACTTTTAATACCAACAGGTGATATGTGTCTCTGGTTTGACAAATCACTGTCACAAAGATGAGGCCTTTCCATTTAAAATGAGATGGAATGATCGGAAAACGGCAGGAATGGAACCAACTAAGTGCACAATTAAAGAAAATGAGAAATGCTGAGAACTATGTAAACACTTGAATCAGTGAGGGACATCATAGACTTTTTTTCATTCTGATGGGTGCTGCGGGGAAAAAAGAGTAATTCTTGCACTGTAATGTCACTGCAAATAACTGACACTGTGAGGACCCTCAAAGATATTCAGATGGTGTACAGTGGGATTACAGCTTTTTGTTGAATTTGTAATATGAACATCTAATTACATGAGAAACCTAACCGATGTTTTTTATCTAGTGGAGTGCGGCTGGGTGGAGAAAGCTGAATACTACACTGTGATGTAAGGCACATGACTGATGTTAGTCTGATGGGGTGCTATGGGATAAGAGGACTATTACACTGTCATGTCAGTGTAAGCCCATGAATCGATGGGGCATTCCACTATGTTAATCTGATGGGGGTGGGATTAGAGGGCCGATTACTACCATGTGATATCGATGTAAACACATGAAACTATATGGAACCTCACAGATATTTTTTAAATCAAGCAAAATGGAATGAGAGTGTTTTACCTTTTTCCATTTCTTCATGAAGTCTTGCAATCAATGGATTCCCCGTCGCACCTCCCCCTGTCGCAGATGCATCGCGGTATGTCTCTTGCAGCTGATGGAGTTGTCTATTGAGGACATAAAAGTCTTCTAAGATGATATGGAAGCCTAGATTCAGGCACTGCTGGGTGAGGAAGTATATATCAGTAACAAACTTAAAGGATTGACTTGGTCTGTCTGAGCTGGCCTCCTCTACCTTGATCAGTTTGGTCACTTCTGTTAAACCTACAAAAACAAACAAACAAACAAACAATAAATACATGAAAAGTGTGAAAAATACACAAACAGGGGAAAAAGAGACAATACTAACTTAAAGACAGAGACTCAGTGCCAAGTCTTCCCAAATCTTACTTCTATAGCCCCTACCACACTCAGTGTAAGACTCCTCCACATGTGTCATCAAAACAAAGGGTAGCCCCACGTGTATGCCTTGTAATACCAGCTACTCTGCACCTTTCGAACTTGCTGTCAATCAAAGAGCAGGACCAATCAAGAACATCACTTACCCCAAGCCAAGAATGTGGCTCAGGTTGCATGAGTGACTGCCTGTAAAGATACTTCATGTGAAATAATCAACACTCACTTTTCCAAAACACTTTTATTATTCTGAATGCTACTCAGGTTTTCATTAATAATTGGGCAAATATTTTTTCTTTGAAGATTTTATCAAATATGGAGCATCACTGGTGTAGCTGCATTACCCTGTACATCCTCCCCTTTCCCTCACCCACATCTAAGCTTTGGTAATCTTGACACAGAATTTGTAAATTGGTTCATCTGAACAAGAAGAAACTGACACCACAAATTGGATATGTCAACACAAAAGTCATCTTCTATATTTGTGACACTGATTGTTGCTATGGTAACCATACATTCAGAGTTATTATCAATAGTTGGTGTAACCTTAGAAATCTCTGCAAAAGCATCACACCTTGCTTGAGTCTTCAACAAATCTTAACGTAAGTGTTACTTTTTGAATAAACAACCTGATGAATCTCTCTATAAAAGTGTTGCCTATTAATTGACAACCATTAGTAATCTATGTAAGTGTTTATCATTCAATGAACACCCCAAGAGAGCTCAATATGAACATGACATGCACAGCCTAAAACATCTGTATATAAGTTTTACCTCTACATGAACACCCTGTGAAATCTCTGTATCAGTGTTACCACTAACATTAACACCCTGTGAAATCTCTGTATAAATGTTATCTCTAACATGAACAGCCTGTGAAAACTCTCTCTAAGTGTTACCTCTACAATGAACATCCGGTGAAATTTCTATGTAGGTGTTTTCTCTAACATTAACACCCTGTGAAATCTCTGTATAAGTGTTACCTCTAACATCAACACCCTGTGAAATCTCTGTATAAGTGCTACCCCTAACATCAACACAATGTGAAATCTCCATATAAGTGTTACCTCTAACATAAACACCCTGCTAAACCTCTGTATAGGTGTTATCTCTAACATTCATTAACACCCTGTGAAATCTCTGTATCAGTGTTACCTCTAACATTACCACCCTGTGAAATCTCTGTGTAAGTTCTACCCCTAAAATTAACACCCTGTGAAATCTCTGTGTAAGTGTTACCTCTAACATTAACACCTTTTAAATCTCTGTGTAAGTGTTACCTCTAACATTGACACCCTGTTAAATCTCTGCGTAAGCGTTACCTCTTGCATGAACACCAACAGATGCCATTCCTTTCTCAGGTGTAGCATCGTTCACTGGAACTTTACAATAACAAAGATCCACAGCTACGATCCCGTCGCTCCCTGGCTTACAAAACGGCTCGCAGAGACGAAGCAAAACCGCCGCCAAATTGATGAAAAACTCGTTGCTGCAATACTTGACACGGAAATCCAACGCTTGCCTTGACCAAAGCTTCACTCTAGCTGCAAATTGAGGAAACACATTCTTGAACAATTTGGTACAATAAAATGAGCTAACTCAGAGTTGAAATACTTGGAAGGAGAACTGAACTGACAATAAGTACAGTACTATAACACACATAATGGAAATAAGGAAAGAAAGAACACACAGGATGAAGACAACCAAGCAATTTCACCAAAATGTACAAAACACAGAAAAAATGAAAAGAAAAAGAGGAAATGGAGGAAATATAAGCAAAATCCCAAACAAACATAAACAAAAGTCTAAAAATCACAATATTTATGAACATTTAGCGATGAAAAGGTGAGGACAGTTTTTAGCAAGTCTGTAGATGAGACTTAGCAGATAAAGATTACCATTCACATCAAGTCATTCCTGAATCTCAGCATGCTATGATAGGTTCAGTCAACCTGAGATTGCAAAATTCCATTTTATACTTCTCAGATTTGTTTATGATATTACCAAGAAGATATCATCAAGTATGTCAGGTTCTATGATAATGCTGCCATTTATGTTGTTCACCTTTGTTCACAATGTCACTGATTGGATCCCATAACATCTGGCAAGTTTTATACTAACTTTACTGTGAAGTTTCCACACATTGTCTGTCCAACTTATTACAAAAAGTCAACAAGTTTGAACAATTGTCCAAAATTACACAAAAGCACAGATCTTTTTTATTCTTTACAAGAAGGATAGTGTGTACTAGTTGTATTGCTACTGTGTTGCTGATATTACTTTCAAATCAAACATAAATATTAAATAGCACGATATATTTTGAGGATTATGAACAACATCCATGCAAATGAAGTGTTTGTTAATTATTTAAGATTCAACTTCTGTATTAAGTGGTCTCTAACTCTTATCCTCTGTGCTTATGTTAATCAGTGTGCTTGGCAGTATGCCTCTAACACATAAATATTAACAACATATAGTTAACATTGGTGAAGAGCTTGACAATCAGAATTAGATTAACAATGCAATCTATCAACAGGCAGCTTCTGTTACCAATAACATAAACAAGGTAGACTAGGTACTATTAGAGACTTCATTAATATAGAAGCAACAATAAGGAAATAACTCTGCTAAACTGACTGTTTTGATGCAATATTCAGTAATGTAGCAACCCATCTGATCAGTTCACAGTGTTCTAACATAAAGCAATATTTAAGGACAGGCTAACAAAGTCGCTAGCTGTGTTGATACGATGCCTTCAGTCTAGATTTAATTAAAGCCTGGTGTGAACAAATATTACATGGTACAAATAATGTGAAATGAGCCAAGTGACGAACATGGTACAAATGAAACGAGCCACGTATGCAATGCTTCACATGGTTAGAAACAGAAAGTGACTATTCAAATGAAAGTTGCACATAACTTATTTTGACAGCTGAGAAAGTGATTGCATAAACAGAAAGGTAGATTAAAGGGGCTCAGTGGGGTGATATTACCCTTTATAAATTATGATACGTTTAAATGACACTGTTACATCTTAATACTGATAACTAGCACCATTTGTTTTCTATCTATTCCTATGGTTACTAAAAATTCAGCAGTTGCAATTTCTTATGAACAGGTTGCCAATGGTTACTTCTTTCTGGTGAGATGTATCTGGTCACAGACTTTCTGTCTGTGACATTGATCATTAATAACCCGATCACTGTTGTTTTAGTTGTTTGTCAGATGTTCAGTATCTCCAAGGTTGACCATTTACCATCAACATATGGGTACTACTCGACAGGAGTGACAAAATATCATAACCTTGCAACTCCGACTCAATTGATTTAATCCCTTTAATTTCCTTTATCTTTCCATAATGCACTGAAAGAGCGCCATCACTGGCAACAAAAACTAATTCAATGAGTGACTCTCTCAGACATTTCATTCAAGGGTACTTCATGCTTCAACTATATTAAACTGGCAGTTACTTCCTTCTTGCAACTCCCACTCAATGAGTCCTTTGATTTCCTTTGTATTTCCATAAAGCAATGAAAAAGCAGCATCACTAGAAACAAAAACTACACGAATTGGATTCTGAGAGACATCAAGCCCCCTCTCAGAAATTTCATCCGCGAGTATTTCCTTTCACAGTTCAACTGTATTAAATTCAAAGTTACTTCCTGTTTCTGGTAATGTAAGTACAGCAAAATTGAGTCAACAAAACTCAATACTGCAACTAAACTCTGCATAATTAAAGGGCTGGTATGATGTTTTAGTTTGCTTGGCATTAACAATGTACATACAACATGTCTATCGTTGGATTGTCAGGAAACGTAAGACAAATAGAAAGTAATATATTTTGTTACCATCCAGGAATATGAGAGTCTACAATTTAACACCATCTGACAGACTAGAGAACCAGCTAAAATGTTTTGATTGGGTTCACTCCAATGAAAATTTCACATTGTTTGAAATCAGACTAATGAAAGTCTCATATTTAAGTTCATGAGAGTTTCAGACCAATGTAAGAATAATATTTATTTGAGTTTACATACATGAGAGTCTTGTGTTGTTTGGCCAAAGATCAATAAAGTCTCGAGATCATCGACATAACTTACATTTGTTTGACTTAATTTAAAAGTTTTTCTTCCATTTTTACATGTTTCGACTTTAGACCAATTTCAAGTCGTCTCTTGTGAACATCTTATCAGATTTAATACTCTGAGATATCTAATCAGGTTTAATACTCCGAGATATCTAATCAGGTTTAACACTGAGGTATCAGTTTGTAACTTACATTTATTAGCATTCAGACAACTACCAATCCAAAATAGCAGCTTGTTTCGATTTTCTGTCGAAGACTTGAAGATTGATTTGAATATTTGATGCATCCTCTTATTCCACTCAGAGAGAAGCTGCGGTACAGAGAGAGAGGGAGGGAGAGGAGAGGAGAAAAAAAAGTTGAATGATCATCTAAAATACCATTTCATGTTGCAAACTAGCAGACAGTCATGACGTACTGTGACATCACCGTGGTAACACCTATTTCTGACAAACCATGTTCACAAGTTACTCATTTTAGTATTTTGTTTCATGATTGGTTGTAGTTGAGGCATATGTGTTGCTAGGGTTGGGCGGTACCAGGAAAATCAGTAACGGTATTCGCAGCGCATCAGTATCGGTATTTACGCAAGCACCGGGATTGACCACGTGTTCAACGTGCTAAAAATCAAAAGGTTCTGTGTCTTGTTGAACGTGACAAAAACAACACGTTTTGAGCTCTATATATTGTGGTGGTAATGCAGTAACTTGCATTCATGTCTTCCTGTAAATTCATTGAAAAGTAACATCAAACTGAACGACGAGGTAAAAACTTTAGTTTGTGTAGCTTTAGCAGGGTTTGAGAGCAGCACTGAATGCAGCAACTAAATCAGCGACCACCTTTTTGCCGATGCGATCATTTGTCAACATACCCAGTCGCCATTTGCGGCCTAAGAATTCTTAAGTCAGGTGATCTGATTACTGTACATTACTTACGAATTATTTCGTCACACAAAATCGTTGAAACCTTATCTTGTTTTGTTTTACTTTCTCCCTAAATACAAACAAATTCGCTTTCATTGCCGCTTATATACACTACGGGCGGTCCTAGAATTTAAGTATACACTATTAACTACACCTACAGTATGTACAGTAGTTAATAGTGTATACTTAATGCTAGGACCACCTGTGATATACACAAACAACGTAACTTTCATGATACAAGCAGACAACTGTATGTGCATCGTATAGTACTGCGGTTCAAAGCGAGCGAGTCACTGTACTATTTCAACGGGAAATTTTCACCCGTTGATCACCTCCTCAGTTCCGATCCAAGCTGAGTAAGCTGTCTATGCCCCGCCCTAAAGACCTCAGTTTCAAATGACTGACAGCCTAGAATTGAAATATATTGTGTACAAGTTTGCAGATCGATTCGTAGACTTTACTTCCCGCGATTTTCGACAGCCAATCAGGAGTTTAAAATGCTTGAGGCAGGCATGACTTACGTTCATAATTAGATGCAAGGCAGGATCGGAATGTTGCTTACAGTATACTCAAGAATCGTGGAAATTCCCAATCCAGCTTATGTAGTGATGTGAATGAAATTTTCATTATTAATGGCGTCACTTCAGTGAAGTAAAAATGTCCCCGTTTGTCGCAATTCATAGCTTAATTAGTGCCGGAAATCTTTCTCACCACCGGGTGTGTCTGCCTGCCTATTTCTGTAATCAGGGTTGCCATATGGCATTATAAATGCCAAAAGAGGCAAATTTGGTTTATTTTTTACCTTTGTGGGCCAGTAAAAATTAGAAAGTGCACGCATTTTGGCGCTTTGTAGGTATAATTGAAATAAGTATAAAACACCCGCTTTATCGCGAAATATCAAGAATTTTTTCCCCCGATTTAGTAGTTTCCCCAGTGGGACGGTCATGGGTTTACAATTTACTCTCCACTTGCAGCAACATAGATTATGTAATGATGTATATCATATTGCAGTGTGTTGAAAACTCCGACAAGTGTTACACTGTACAAAAAGACAGGGTCAAGTTTCCTCAAGTAGGAGCTAGTTTTTGCTTGGAGTGTTTTAAGTTCATTTCAGGTAGTTTGGTATCAGGTAAAAAATTGGCGGGTTACTCCACAAACAAACTGGTAACCTTGATTATAGTCATTATAAGCCCATCGATTGAGTAATGAATGAAACTGGATTACATTGGGTAGCTGTAGCAGCAGGATAACCTAAAAAAGTTATGCCAAAGACTTAGGAAGCACTTTAAATTAATATTTTAAAACACAAAATTGCTCATAACTCGAAAACAGAAGGAAAAACGGACGTTTTCCTCTGGTGGAGGAAATTTCAAAAAGTATTTTGGGTATGATCTTTCTATCTGTGTAATTTCTGTGTTAATCGGAGTTAATCCGACAGAGTTATGATGATGTGTACTAGTTCCAAGAAATTACCTTAGAACACATTTCTGATGCAAAAGTTTTGGCTGGGATTGTCCTACATGGATCGTCGAAATTATGATAATGAACATGGTTTAATATAGACCAATCAGCAGCAGTTTATCTATATTAACGTCACCGACGTGGTGCTCAAATACCGTAAAAAACAATTTTCAAACATTTCAAACCTTTTTTTTTTTTAATTTCCAAGTAACCTGATTTCCGTAAAGTTAGTCCCACGTAGCATGGTTGAGCATCTATAGCCTACATACGATAGTCAGTATCATGATATGTATCCCCAAAAGCAACTCATAGTCACGATCCATCTCAAGATCATAAAATATGTCTTGTCATCATCGCTATTAATTGATACAGACCCAGTTATAACCAGCAAAAGATAGATGGTGTCTGCGACGACTTAGGAACTTGAGTCAAGGTTTTCAAACCAATACGTTTGACAAGAAGAGAGAAAAAAAAACAAAGGGTAAACGCAGTACCGAGTGGGGAGCGAACCCCTGACATTAGCATCACAAATCCGCTGGAGTAACTTCATGAGCCACTTCATACGTAGATAGTTGCAAGCGACCAAAAAATATACAAAGACAGGCATCAAGGAGGCAAGCAAAAAAAAAAAAAAAATCACCGCTGGAATTATGCCTAAACGTAACTTTTTTTCTTTCCACTTCTACATAGCTGAGCTGTTCTTCTTTAGTTCGCTTTTGTTTAGTTTAACACGAGGGTGCTTTACTCGTCGTTTACAGCAGGTTAGTGTTAACAAAATGGGCAACATGTTTAGGCCTAGTCTGCATGGTTTGCATAATTTTACCGACATTAGGGAAGATAGCTGCTTTGTTAAACATAAGACAGGGGCCGCCACTGTGTACTAGGTTAACTTCAATCGTTACTGCGATGAATACATTTACTTTCAGAAGCACTGAGGTTTGTTTTAGTGAGATATTGAAATGAAGAGTTTTAAAATGGATCTGGAATTTGTTTTTGGTCCATTTTGATGTTGATATGTAACTATTAACGCTACATTCGAAAAAACAAATTTTTGTTTATTTGTTGAAGGCGGTACTGGTACCACCGTCACCAAAAAATTTTCCCGGTACTGTGAAGTATTCAAAAATACCGGTACTCGCGTATTCAGATTTTCTTCCGGTACTGCTAATACAGGTACTGCGAATACCGGTAATGACTTGGATACCGGGATACTGCCCAACCCTATGTGTTGCCATTAAGCAGTATGAACTCAATCTTCGAAACAGGTTTATATCTCCTTTGGCGTAGATTGTCATCATTGGAATGCTGAGAAGGAAAGCATCTTTTCAAAATAAATATTTCTGAGCAGTTTCCTTCCAAATCACCAATCCATTGTCAATACAACCTGAACAAACCAAACAATGACAGTGAAATGTTAGCAGAAAACAGCATAGTCACTCTGATGTTGGCAGCAAACAACATCATCACTTTGATGAATAGCTTCCTTGGGAGAGACAGACTTTCCCATCTTGTAATGATTGCAGAATGATTAATAGATGCACTTAGCTACATCTGTCTCTTTCTCTTACAATAGAATTGCATCACCAGGGACACTTACTTTTAATTACTGGTCGATCTTGCCACTGGGGCCACACACACCAACATCTAAGCTAACCAACAGACCATGTCATGTCAATATGAACAGAAGGGTAAGAAATTGCACAGTAAATAGTAGATAGCTCTTAGATCAAACATGTTTTGATTTTAAATTGAATAACATTTCTAGAGCTTACTTTCCACAGATATTCCATGGTTGCCTGGCGATCAGACGGACCTTTCGAAGATGGTTTCTCAAAGAAGTTTTCAGCCCTTCCAGGAGCAGGTATACACGAGAGGGAGAGCACGTAACCAAAGAGAGACAGCTCATAGCTCTTGGCTGAATGAGGATTATGAGGCTGCTCAAAGCTTAACAAAACCTGCAAATAAAGTAAAAAAAAACACTTACCTAACACAGTCATATTAAAGCTGCATACATGTATAATAAAATTACATAAGCACCCCCACCCTCTCTCTCTCTCAAAAAAAATAACTAGCATCAAGTGATTGTAAGTTCTAAATGATGACTAAAAGTGATACATTTCATGCTATTGCAAATGGCACAATATGGTGGCCTACAGGACAAATCATTCTCTCTTAGATGTGTGTATATATTGATAGTTGCATATGTTTCAATGGATCATCAACTACATCAATTATCAATTACACCATTTCCACTAATTAAACTCATGAAAAAGTAAAACAAAGATCCTTATCATTGATTCAGCTCAATATCTCTGAAAGGAGTTACATCAAAGCTAACAGAATGGATCATCGTATATTCCACCATACCAATGGTTAGGTGTTAACGTAAACAGGCGAATTATTCTACACTGAACTCAACCAATTAACACAAGCACAGTTCATCAACTTCATAACATCAACACCATCAGCCTGGGGCAGGATATATCACGTATGGTAGCAATCTACCAATGTATTTAGAGGTACAATCTGCTCATTAGAGGTACAATTTGTAGTAGCAGTAATTTCCTGAATATATTTATCCTCTATCGTGATTTTGCCTGCATTTACTATCAGTGTGTTTAGTTTTACTAGTTTCTGTGTAGTCGAAGGGAACACTAACTTGCCACATGTGGTTGTCCTTTTCAAATAAAGTTGTCCTGCCAAAAATCATGGCATGAATTATTTTACTTGCATTGTGTCGTTTAGCAGTCACACTTCATGACCTAGGGTTTTAAACATTGAGGTTAACTCATAATTTAACTCGTAATTTAATTAAAACTCTAACTGTCCAAAATCTGATCGTCTAGAAGACAACCTTGTACCAAATTTATGTTGTACTGAAGAGAATGCGGTACCTCGGATGCTAGGATTACCCCTGAATGCCATTGATGAACTTGATTTAATTAACCTTAGCAATACAAAGTTTCTTCTTCCTTGAGACTCGAAAGTCACTGTTCACTACTTATCAATAAGTTACACCAGCTGATATTGACACAAACAACTTTTCAAGTAGATCTTTCACTTTCTATGACTATTTTCACTTTAAATTCAGGATGTCATTCACTGAGTGTATACTGTTACACATAATGACAGGCTGTACTTTCAATGAATCTGACAGCTGTTGTTTTATCTTCTCTCTCGCTCTATAAAACACAAGGAGGAAGAACAATTGAAGAACAAACTGATTAAAGGGGGAGTGCTACAGGAGATTTGTGAGAAAAGACTAAATGATAAATTAGTACTGCAAAGACTACAAACATAATCATATACTAGACTTCCATCTATGTAGAGAAAAGTATTGAATAGTTTAGAATTGATGGCATCCACACTTAACGAGATTTAAATTTTACAAGTGTTCTCAATTGAGCAAAGTGTTCTCAATTGAGCAAAGTGTTCTCAATTGAGCAAAGTGTTCTCAATTGAGCAAAGTGTTCTCAATTGAACAAAGCAAACTGTTCTACCAATAAAAACAATATGGCTATGCAGACAGTGGCTGTCCACAATCTAAGTAGAAACGACTGACTGATACTTTTAGCTCTCTGTTGCAAACATCTATGCTCCTTTAAGAATATCGAGGCTAACAAATTCTATTATACATCTTAGCCAGTGTGGCAACATATAGGTTTAGAAAGTTTAATGATAAAACCTTTCATATTGTTAACTTTTATCTTTAGTATTTCTATACAGTGATAGAGTAGCTCGGAATAATGCTGCTATGAAAAAGACAATCTCATTGTTTTTGCTGGGAAGGTGAAAGTGACTTGTAAAGATAATCGAAAAAGATAAAAAGTGACAGACAGCCCTCTATGCAAACAAAACCAGCTACAAGCTGTTAACAAATTGTATTGATTGGAAATACAGCCCCCTACAGTACATATGTCACCAGAATGATGAGAATGCCATGAGACAAGGAAAGATACATTCAAAAGTACTAGCAGTAAACTTATGAACAAAGTATAATTACATGGGTACATAAAATAACAACATATCTATACTGATACAAACAAAGATGTTTGGAGTAACATCCATTGGAAATCAAACCTTAATGAATGACTTACTCCTTGGCAAGGGCTCCTATTATATGAGTTGAAGTACATAACAGTACTTGGTGCTGGGTTTGAAGACATACAGCTGCAGTATATCACAGTAAGCATAATGTAATACCTCAGCTAGTGTATGATTTGAAGCATATAGCTGCAGTATGTGGCAGTAACTTCAGCTAGTGCTGGATTTGAATATATATAGCTGCAGTATATCACAGTAAGCATAATGTAATACCTCAGCTAGTGTATGATTTGAAGCATACAGCTGCAGTATGTGGCAGTAACTTCAGCTAGTGCTGGATTTGAATAAACAGCTGCAGTATATCACAGTAAGCATAATGTAATACCTCAGCTAGTGTATGATTTGAAGCATACAGCTGCAGTATGTGGCAGTAACTTCAGCTAGTGCTGGATTTGAACATACAGCTGCAGTATATCACAGTAAGCATAATGTAATACCTCAGCTAGTGTATGATTTGAAGCATATAGCTGCAGTATGTGGCAGTAACTTCAGCTAGTGCTGGATTTGAATAAACAGCTGCAGTATATCACAGTAAGCATAATGTAATACCTCAGCTAGTGTATGATTTGAAGCATACAGCTGCAGTATGTGGCAGTAACTTCAGCTAGTGCTGGATTTGAACATACAGCTGCAGTATATCACAGTAAGCATAATGTAATACCTCAGCTAGTGTATGATTTGAAGCATATAGCTGCAGTATGTGGCAGTAACTTCAGCTAGTGCTGGATTTGAATATACAGCTGCAGTATATCACAGTAAGCATAATGTAATACCTCAGCTAGTGTATGATTTGAAGCATATAGCTGCAGTATGTGGCAGTAACTTCAGCTAGTGCTGGATTTGAATATACAGCTGCAGTATATCACAGTAAGCATAATGTAATACCTCAGCTAGTGTATGATTTGAAGCATATAGCTGCAGTATGTGGCAGTAACTTCAGCTAGTGCTGGATTTGAATATACAGCTGCAGTATATCACAGTAAGCATAATGTAATACCTCAGCTAGTGTATGATTTGAAGCATATAGCTGCAGTATATCACAGTAAGCATAATGTAATACCTCAGCTAGTGCTGGGTTCGAAGCATATAGCTGCAGTATATCGCAGTAAGCATAATTCAAGGGATCAGTCAGTGATGCCTTGGCTGGATTCATCTTAAATTTCAGCAAGTCTAATATTGGCATGAAAGCGTCCGACACCGAGAATTCCTCGTCCAACGTCAGCGTTTCAGCCACCTTCTTGAAAAATTCTGCGATCTCACTGAAATCTGAAATAAACATAATTTGAAGAACAAATATTAGTCATGAAACAACAGTAGAGCACAACTAATATCTAGAGGTCTGCATACATATCTGAGCTCTTTCCTGAGTGAATAATTGCAATGATAATATGTATAAACTTCATTTCCACCATTTTTATCAAATCAAAGGAACAGTGAAGAACAAAAAATAGTGAACCAGAAAGCCAAAAGGCTTTGTGATTCCTTGCTACATGGTTATATTACAACAAACATGAATTATTCAAATGACAAGTATAAGATCAACTGCAGTTATTTTTCTTGATACACCACAAGCCTTTAACCCAAAATGACCTTTATTTTGGTGACCTAAAATGACTGCAACATTTGAAGTCCACCAAAAGCAATAGGGATCACCTACCCAGGCCATACAACCCACACATCAAGTACAGTATGAGTACGGTATGAAATCAGTCAACATTATCTCTGAGCTCCAAGAAACACACAAGTAATCAATGCTGCTTCTAGTCTTGCCTGTTGTTAGTTGAATCAAATAACTCAACCTTACCTCATCTGAACTCAGCTTGTCTGCCATATTTACCTCAAAATTCTTCGTAAACCACCAGGATAATTTCTTCCTTGTTACAAGTAGCTTTTAACACACTCAAAGTCCTGGTAAGTTGACCCTAAGTTATCATTCCTCCGCAATATTTTTGCTTCCTCCATCTTTTCCGACATTGTGAAATATGATTGAAAGCACTCCAATTTGATTGTTAAGAAACCTTGTTCTGCTACCAGCTGTTCCTCTGGGTATTGATATTATCCAAATAAATGACAGAACAGATGGTTTTTTTATTTTCTTCATTTTTTTCATAAACCCATTAACATTCCATTGCATGCTTTTCTATCTGACCCTATGACCTCCCATACCAAGACTCTCTCTCTGGACAACTTATTAGCCCCCCACACTAGAAGTTACTCACTAAGTTACAAATGCAGTACTGTAGGGAGCAATCCCATTGAGTTAACTGTGTGCGAGAGAATAAACACTTGCTATTACACAATGTATATCAATATACATTTGTACGGTAGTTTATAATAACCACAATAATGGTGTTTAGGCTATTATTATTGTTTTATAGTGAAAAATTATCCCTTCCTCTCTATTGATAAGCATTAAATTTCACAGGGTCGTGAACCTGTTAATAACAGACAACCTTATCAAGTTTAAAACAAATCTGACCCATGGATAAGGAACTATGGCAGTTTTAAAATTGTTTATGTTTTACCCCATAACCTCATTAATATGCAAGATTTGGACACCAAAAACAATAGTGATCATCTACTCAATATGGGCAACCAACATGCCAAAAATGAAATTACTCAGAGTTACCCTTCTTGAGATAGAGTGTTTACGAGCAACCGTCACACACACACACACATGCATACAGACACACACACGACATAAGGACTGCATAGATTCCCCTGCCTATGGCAAGGAATCAAAATCTTTCTTTTTTTCCCTCTAATTTCAAGGTTGATTTTTACATAACATATTAACAATAGTTACCGCATGCTGCAAGGGGGTGCTAGATGGCTAGTCAAGTTCACAGACAGCAGTTACTGTGTTTTGCCAGAGTGTCTGCTATATTCCCATACATACAAAGCAGACCCACTCAGTTAACCTATGCAGACAGGAGGCGCATCACACCTCCACACAGAAATTCCATAATGTGCTGAAAATCATGTCTTGAGTAAACCCCTTTCTGCATAATAGAACATGAGGTGATATCCAGTCATACCATCATGGTTCGGGTTTGTTTCTTCATTGAAACCTTATCATACATGATATCATGTTAGGATTGGCTGTGCAACATCACTGATGAATGAATATTCATAAATTTGAACAAAAGTTCATGAAACAATGAACACTCACTTGAGCCAGTACAATATCATGAGACAACTAAAAATAGTTTTACAGGGAAATAGGGCGTTTGTTTTAGAGGAAACATCCATATTTTTGAAACCAATGTTTGTAGACGTAGAATGACATATTATTCAAAATAAGGAAGGACAATATCCTTCTTTTCAAGAAATAAGGTCCTCACTGATAGAAATTCAATTGTTTGTTACTCAACACTAATTTGTTCACCCAAACTTTTCAAAATTCAAATGATGCATCTTCTGTTACTCATCACATGCATAATGTTTTGAGAAGATGAAGCTTTGGTAGATGTTTATTGATGAGACTGAATGGTTTAGCAATGATTATCGCAATTTTCTTTTGCATGTCTTGCCGGTGTATTCTAAACGCCCTATTTCCCTTTAAGACTCATAGTCAGATCTGTGAGTAGTTTATAACTCATCAATCAAAGAACAAGCCCTACAACACATATACATCACTATGATGTATACCAGCAAGTACTAACTATCACATGTCTATTCATATATTGGGCATGTATGCTAACTACATATTCTCCAACAACATACAACATGTTTACAGAAACTCAGACCACTGTCATACATCAACATTGCCCCTTGATGTGTTGCTTAAACCCCAGTATAGGTGACAGCTTTCTTCTTCACTATGTAATATATCTCCAATGTTCTCCTTCAGCAGTATCCCAACCTCTTGCTTTCATTTTTTTTCAAATCATTATTACCGAGATCTGTTGAGCATTCAATGAGCATATCCAGTGCTTGCTGGTGTATTTGTTGTTGGTAGACCTCCGGTGTGATCAAGGAAGTCACAGTATTTGAGATAATGATATATTCACACTTCTTCAAATATGTAAGATCATCCTCCTGTAGAAGAGAAAGAGGCAGAACAAAAACATATGTCACACCAGAGCATAGTAGAGAAACGTACACAGAGTAATAGTGCAAGCGATTCATAGCAGAGAAACATTTTACTGCAGCACAACAGGGTATAGTAACATACTGTGCATGTGTGGGAGCAGTATGTACTTACAGCAACGCAGGGTAAAATACATTACAGGGTAGCAACGTAACAGTACAGTACAAACAGTGAAGTAACATATGCACATGGATAGGTGTAGGACAGCATTGTATGATACATGCATTACACAAACAGATGTATAGCACAGGAATTGCAGTACATTAAGGACCAGTGCAAAACAGAGGGGTGCAACATGATATACTGTAGAACAGTAAAGGCAGGCACCGAGAGTGTGGATCAATAGTACTGTATGTTATGATACAGACCCACATATATGGTAAAGTTAGAGTTACTTTACATGTTATGGTACAGTACCATACTGTATATATGGGACAAATACCATATGGTATGGTAGAGTACCATATGGTATGCATAGTACGATATGTCTCAGTACAGACCACATAGTTCATCTGCAGTATAGTAACGTACCTACCTTATGAATTTGTAAATTAGAAAATAATGTGTTCAGTCATCTGCAGGGTTTTTGTACAAACACCAATGGTACAGTATCTTTGTCTTAAATACTACAGTATGGTATCTTTGCTGCTCTGCCTTGTCAAGCACTGCATATTATCACATCACATCAAACGATATAACATGGGTTCAGAACAATGCCATCTATATATCAGGTTATACTTTGATTTTACCTTTCTTTATACTGTACTAATTCATCACACCATGTACAGTATCTGACATAAGAAGAGATTTAAATCTTTACACAACACTCTTTCTGTGCATCTTGAATAAAGACAACAATACAACATATCTATGTTGAAATGTCATTATATATAAACAAAGATAATACATATAATGGTTTGTATTTTGCATTTGCCGGAGGAAAGGGAAGGGGAAAACGAGGGTTTCCGGGACTCAGGTGTTTCTGCTCACCTGTGATTTGCCAGTTAACTGCAGGCATCTCTTGTAGCTCTCAAACAGATATCTCAAGACCTGAGACTGTCCGGCAGGATCATCCTCATCTGATGGAGTATCTGAGTTGTTCATTGATATGACATGAAAGGAAGGATCCACCAGCAACAAACGCTCAAACAAGGCCTGAAAATAATAAAAGAAAATAGGAAAAATTATTCTGATGACATTCCTGAATTATTTATTTATATAACATGAAAGGATGAATCAGCCAGGAACAAATTCTATTAAAAAATGACAAAAGAAAATGAAAACTTTTCTGACCAATCTGAAACAGGGAAGCGGAGTCCTTTGTAAGCATATGGCCACAAGTACTGTGCATTATTACAAACTACAACGACTATAAGTAAAACAATGATTATATCAGGGATAAACAGAGAAGAGGTGCTGTAGATCAGAGATCTATGTGGTCACAAACATCAACCTGCAGCTGATACAGACCTATACCTGATAGTACGTATGCAGGCATATACAGTCAATTGTACTTACCAAAGTAGGACAACAATAGAAACAACACAAAGCAATAACACCATGTATCTTGATTATATTGTTTTACACTTTTTAATGTTGGAATCATGTGTTTTTTTTCTATCTGATAGTTAATGCATTTAAACTGGATGGTGAATGTAAATGAAGGGCAAACAATTCCTTTATTCCTTTGCTGATTTGACAATGCTATTTACAGTACTTAATGAAACCGTGCATTCCCTGTATCCAAACTGAGCACACATGTGTGCTTACAACAGTGGCATACATGTCCAGTATTCATATCTGCCTAGGTGCACCACTGCATTGTGGGTCAATGTTTTAGCCACATAGAACCGATGTTTATGGGGTATAGCAATGCCATGTCTACGACCCTCATGCAGTACAGTATTTATCAAAATGACAATCTTTGCTTGGCAAAGGAATTGATCCACATGCACTATATGAGAAATAAGACCACAGGATCATGAGAACTGTAAACCCCATCATAAGCAATATCATGGCCTCTGTAGAGCTGAGGAAAAGCTGACTGCCGCATGGAACATTCACACACACACACACACACACTGGTCTACTGTATACATGGTCTTCATATACTATACTGGCTATGTTCACTGCAGTACTGTATGTGGCAAGCAGCACAGTATCTAATGCCAATATATACTACATACGACTCACTGATTCAACAAGATCCCAGTCAAACCAACACCAGCTATCAGAATGTTTATCTTTTAGTTGTGTTGCCATGTCAACAAGATAAACGCAGTTTCTTGGCATCCCTCTCTCGTAGGTCATTCCATCTAAAAAAAAAAGAAGATTAAATAGAGTAACAAAAAACTGCTATTAACACTGAACCAAATGAGAAAATTGTAGTTACTGGTAGTGTAACTACAGTTTATGGAAGCAATGGATTGTGTAGCTAATTATATCTTATGTCTGTCAGTTCCAGCAAGCTAAGTTAGCCTACATATTAACACCCCCCACCCCCAAACAGGTTTCTAGACCTAAGCACTTTACACTGTGCTTGAGGCGGAGTGAGGGACTTATGAATGCAGGGCAATGAAAAGGAACATACAGCCTCTTTGAGGGCTAAGCCTGGCGTTCCATCTCTCAGTCACTATAGACCTACTACATGATACTTTAAGTCTAGCACCGAGAAACCAAAACGTCACCCTCAAATGACAATAAACGAAAGGAAAAACAAAACACCCCGCTCACAATTAACTCCCGAGTACAATACAACGATCAGCAGGCACCTGCAGGATATGTGTTTCGTCGTGCCATACCGTGCCCAATATGTAACAGCTCAATGAACGTACTAAGGAGTTCATGAACTAAACATGTAATGTGTTCTATCACACCAGTATTTGGCATTCCGTTATCAATTTTAAGTGCATACATTCTTTACTTCACAAGTGATGTCTTTTTATTTTTCCGGTGTATATTTGGACAAATTCCATTACTGTGGGAAAATACATGATTAAATATTTACTTATCGCTTTTAAAACCTAACAGCCTCTACATTATCAGACAAAATTTCTGGATGTCTAGTCTTGCATGATGATTCACCTATAATTCCATAATCCAATCATGTTGTGAAAGGAAAACTATGGAGCCAGTACTGCAAAAGCTGATGAGCTGTGGATTGTAGAAACATCAGCACTGGAAATGATGAGGAATGGTTTCTTTGAGTTATCCAAGATCTTACTTGCATCCATATATCTTACCAAGGACACAGGACAGCCAATCCTGTACTTTGAATTAGCCACAACACATGTGAGTGTACACAGAACACAGTACACTAACTGATAAATTTTGGGTCAGTCATGGTCAGTGTTTGCACCAAGGAATTGAAGCTGTGAGGGAAATCCTGAGCTAAAGAAAATTTGGGAAGTATTTTCAAAACTAAGTAGGGAGTTGTCACTCAGTAAAGATTCCATTGCAATCTATTGTGTTGTAGCTACACCCTCAGCTCTGTGGAACAACTGTGTGTGACTTATCTTTGTGTGGGATTCAGGAAACAAATGCAGTGTGATTCCTGTAATCCCGCATCTCAGTGCAAACACTGGTCATGAAGTCTTTTGGTATCCACCAAGACCATTGACTTAAAGGGGCCATAGTTTGAGACAATGCAGCCAGCTACCCAGTTATGGTATACTTATAGCAGTTCATCACCACCTTGCTCTGATGACAGACAATGTCAGACCACTACAGACCATTGCTATAATGCCAATTTTATACAATGTCAGACAGTTACAGACCATTGCTATTGTATAATGCCAGTCCCATACAATTTCAAACAGTTATAGACCACTGCTATGATGCCAGTCTCATACAGTGTCAGACAGTTATAGACCACTGCTATGATGCCAGTCTCATACAGTGTCAGAACAGTTATAGACCACTGCTATGATGCCAGTCTCATACTGTACAGTGTCAGACAGTTATAGACCACTGCTATGATGCCAGTCTCATACAGTGTCAGATAGTTATAGACCACTGCTATGATGCCAGTCTCATACAGTGTTAGACAGTTACAGACCACTGCTATGATGCCAGTCTCATACAATGTCAGACAGTTAAAGACCACTGCTATGATGCCAGTCTCATAGAGTGTCAGACAGTTATAGACCACTGCTATGATGCCAGTCTCATACAGTGTCACACAGCTATAGACCACTGCTATGATGCCAGTCTCATACAGTGTCAGACAGTTATAGACCACTGCTATGATGCCAGTCTCATACAGTGTCAAACAGCTATAGGCCACTGCTACGATACCAGTCTCATACAATGTCCAACAGTTACAAACCATTTCAAAAGTATGATGGCAATTTCATACAATGTCAGACAGTTACAGTCAGTTGCTATGATGCCAGTTTCATGTACAACTTCAGACAGTTGCAGAAAATTACTATGATACCAGTCTCATACATATCAGACAGCTACAGACCGTTACTATGATGCCAGTCTTGTACAATGTCAGACAGGTACAGACCGTTACTATGATGCCAGTCTCATGCAATGTCAGACAGGTACAGACCGTTACTATGATGCCAGTTTAATACAACAGTACTGTAGACAGCTATAGACTGTTTAGCCAGGCTCTCATTACTGTATCAATATTGGAGTTATGTAGAAATATTGCCAAAATTTCATAAAATTATAACTGGCAAGACAAAGGCACTTCGTAGGAAAAAATCCTTAATATGGCTTTACTTTGTGTGAGGATACCGCAAAAAGAACAACTTTCCCTTTCCCATGATTGTTAGGTGGAACACCATGAACAATAGCTTAGTAAATTTTCAACACCGTATCTACTAAAATCATAAAATCCCGCATCGTGTTTCAATCCCCTGTTGACTTACCAAGGTAAGAGACAACATAGCTAATCTTAAAGATGCAGTGTTGGACTTACCTGAGTCAACAGTTATGAGGAATACTCTCTGTATGATTTTATCTATAGATTGAATAATTCTAGAGTCTTTTGATATTTCACTCTCATTTTCAATCTCTCTCCTTTGGTCTCCTTTCTCTGGCAGGTGAACTGGGATCGCTTCGTCTTCCAGGACATCTTTTTCTTGATTTGGTGGAGGTTCCTCAGTGGCAGATTTGCTCTTCACCAAATGGGCAAATGGATTTGAGGTTGCCATGGTTATCTGGTAAGTTGACACTCTTTCAGAAATTCTTCAGCGTAGACACACTGCACAAAATAAACAGATAGTCACAAGGAAAGTTTAACTTATTACCTCCCAGGAAATGGTTGGTCAGGAAAAGTGTCATTTCATTTTCATTTTTCCATGAAAAGTTTCTACGGTATATATATCACAACTTATGGCCATTTAGAAAAATTCAAAACATGCAGTACCTTACATTGCTTGGAAAAATCCTTAAGGAATCACAATGTTAAGTTGTAACCTAAAAATGAACTTACTGTAAGAGACTTAACCGTACCATGCTAAAAGGCATGGTGCATATCAAAGACACCAAACTTTTGAGCATGTTTTCACAAGGCCAGTGAATCACTAAACTGACATGAGCATTGAATTACAGTACAATACTGTACAGGTTCAGTTGCTGACATACTGCCGCTTAACCTACTCAATAACCGTAACCTCTTAGTTATGAGGCAACAAAATACCACTGTAAGCAGGGCAGGTTTAATTCAGAAACACGGTATGAAACTACGGTACTATCCATTCTCGTGATCTCATGTTCACAAGGTGTAACAGTTTCACCTCTGCTGACCTCAAAATAACTGTTGACCTCCACCAAAGCAACAGGGTTGTTTTCCTCTGTAGGTTTTACAGTACAGTATATACTTTCCAAATGTGAGATCAGTCAGAAACTGTACCCATTGAGTTATTACTGTCTGTATACTAGGTTTCACAGTGTACCCTATACAATGATACCAATGGCATTCACCAACATGATACGGTTTTCGCACTCCATGGGGTCCAATAAGAGCTGAGTTCAAACTTGCAGTCTTGAGGAATTGTGTCAAGTATTGAGCCATTGTGCATTCACCAACACACAGAATTTATGATTATCTTGAAACTGACAACCACTTACCACTAACAGAAAACTTCATGTTATTTTCAGCAAAAGTACGTGCAACCTGCAACGTAAAATACTGGTCCCTTGAACAAGTAGTGCAACACTTGGCTCTCTGATCTTAATTTCAATCAAATTCCAAGTGAGAGTTATCTTTTCACCTGACCAAGACCCTTGTACTATTACTGCACTTACAGAACAAAAAGTCAACTCAATCATTCAGTACCTGGTATAGTTCTTGTTACAAACTGTAAGTTATATTAGTGGTTGAGCTTTTTACTAGAATGAATAACTGTAACATTTTGCACGTTTTTATTCATTGCTTTGAATGTTTTAACTGTCCTGTAGGTTTTCTGCCAACCTACAGTATGTAGTGCAATTCCTCACTGTGGTGCATTCCCTTCCCACATCACACCTGTGGGCCTGCTTTAAATATAGCTTGGTTGATAAGTTGGTATTTTAATAATTTGATATTGATATATTGATTTGAAAATATCGATAATATGCGGTATATTTAGATCTTCCCGCAAAATTTCGCAAAACTGGTACATACACAACAAGCCAGACTTATGGGCCATAAACCTCAGTTCTGCATCAGTACAGTGACTAAATCAGTCGCAAATGAGACCCAAATATTTGTCGATGCAAGCATCTGTCAAGTGTCCACATACTACTCACCATTTGGGACCTAGAAATTCACTGACTAGTCGCCACTCAGAACTAAATTCTAAGGTTAGGTTCTTACAGTACTATGCATTACATACAGCTAATTACATATAATCCTTGAAAACTGTTTTGTTTTCTGAAGACTTCCTCCAGAAATAGAAGCGAATCCACCGCCACTACCGATTGTATACACCAACAACATAACATACCCACTACAAGGCGCTATAGGTAGGGCAATCGATTTTCCTCAGTAAAAAAAACGGAAATCGTACTTTCGAACGATGGAAATTCACAGAATTTACCAATTTTACAGAAACTTTCTACGACAAGATATTTTGGCAGAAAAAAAAGGGTAAAATTAATGAAACGTACATGGTTTACAGTCTTAAGTTTCTCACACAAACTTTACAATCGATATATCAAAGAAACTATCATAACACTTTGCAAGCACAATAAGAAAATCGACCCAAGCAGACCAGCTGCAGCTGGCTAAAACATCTGATTGAATCAACCAAGCATTCCCCTTGCGCTCTAGCACTGACTACGGTATGCATAGCCCCAGAAACTTGAGGAGGGTAAGCTACATTAACACTACCGTTGCCTCAACAAAGCCGTCTTTCTACAAATTCAATCTTGAATGTCAATATTTTCAGCCTCTGGGACTGAAGAACAGTAGAATACCTTTGACTGTTTATTACATAACATGAATTCTTTTAACTTACAAATAGTTGGCTGTTCTTTCACAGGCGATGAAATATGCACATAATCTCTGAGGTGGCTAAGCTATTCCCTATACATCTACCTAAGGTAGGGTATAATTACTGTAACTTTTCAGAAGGCTCTGGGCAATGTTTTGTACTTTTTTCAAATGAGACCTTTCTGTACATTTTAGCTTTAAAACTGCATGTAATAAAGTTTGGTTAACATGAAACATGCAACATTTCGTGAAGCAATTAAATTTTGAAGCAATACGGAAAGATTTCTTTTGATCGAACCTTTGTTACGCTGATGTAGTTTTCATCCTAACGATACACTGTGTATATGGATTCTATACCTTTGAACATATGCAGAGCAATTCTCACAAGTAACTACAATCTTAAACAAAATTGTTGGGACACTTTGCCGTACGTTGCAAATTATAATACTGAATCTTGTGATCTACGCAATTTTCCCTTGGGTTGCTTAAATTTTCCTGTCAAAACATTTGGTAGAACGTGGGTTTCATTAACCTAATATACTGTCGGACGCTGTTGTTAGGTCTAAGTCAGCTTGCATGGGGAGGCCGGGATTTCGATTCACGGCATGACCATAGTGTTTTTCACTGCTCAATTATCCATTTATAAACTCAAATATCTGTCAACTTCTCATTTTTCATTCATTCATATATAACATAAGGTAATATATGTATGTATATTAATATAACGATATAGCTCTAACAACAAATAAGTACTCTGAAGTCCCTTGAAACTGCTTAAAATGACTAACATATTACAGTGCTCCATGTACGGTACAATAGAATGGGTGCCACAATGTCACTGTTATGTGAATATGAGCAAACGTCACATTTATTAAATTTGCATTTCAGGGGTTTCTTTTGTGTAATGATAGTACACTTTTTTACCCAGATTAACCTGCAAGACAGTCATACCAGTCATTAAGCATAGTTACTTTAATACCAGACACCACGTCATCACTGCAAACAATTTGAATAAATAACACATATACATCGATCTTCTTCAACCGACCACAGTGACTAACATGTTAGTTGTTGTTGTTTTTTTGGGGGGTGTTTTTTGTTTTTGTTTGTTTTTTTTTCTTCTGTACCTGTCTCAATATCAGAGTTTGAGCCGAAAGTACTTCATTTGTATCATACAAAATGTTTTAAAGTAGTTTTCTGGTCGACAAGATGCATTTTAGTTATGATATTACCTCCCCAATGACTGCATTTTATTCAGCACATTTAGTGCAAATACATGGATTTGACTGACTTATTCCTCCCTTTACTCCGTAATAACATTGACAACATTCACACAATAATATTATTACAGTAAATCAACTTCAATATAGGCCCAAAACATGCCAAACTTGCACTGCTGATGTTTCTTGTTGCAAGGAATATCACCCCCATTTGGCCGTGTAACTTATTTCAAATTGACAATTTTTCCTGTGCCCCGCGCATGCTTCTAAACCGTCAAAATTCTCAGACAATCTTGGACAAAATTGTTGGGACACTTTGCCGTACGTTCCAAATATAATACTGAATTTTAGGTGAGAGGATAACATGAAACCCCGCGCCCCTTTCCAATGTTGCGCTATAAAGGTGAATGTTCCCTTTGAACAGCAATCCTATAGTTTAGTTTAGTTTAGTATAAAAAAGGATCAGGAGGGACAATTAAGTCCCCATCAAGGACCCTGAAAAAAAAGAGACAACAATCAAATCCAGTTACAAAGCCTAAAGTACTTGTCCAGTGCATTCTTAAACCCATTTACACTTCTTGCCATCACTACATCCTGAGGCAACCCATTCCACTCATTCACTACCCTCTGAGAAAAGAAGAAACGACGAATATTGATCCTACTTTGAACCTTCTGGAGTTTAAGACAATGACCTCTAGTAATACTACTATTAGCAAACTTGAAAAATCAGAAAATGATAAATTATCATATCCATGAACAATCTTATAGACTATAGCCAACATTGAACGGGGGCGCGGGGTGTCCCAAGGTATTTTGTCCAAGATTGTAACTAGCTATTGCCATTTATGTTTGAAACCGAAATTCACGGAAATGAGATTCGAGTTGAAAACGAAGAAACATGGAATTTTCCATTTTGAGAAGCAGGCAGCAGGGCCCCATATGGGGGACCATTCAACACAACAACTGTATTGTATATGCACCGTACAACTGTATTGTATGCACCGTACAGTACTTCCGTCGCTAAAAGAGAGCAAACTACTACGCTGTTTCAATGGAGAATATTCAGCTATTGTTCGCCGGGTTAGATCTGAACGAGCTGTCTATGTCCGACCCCCAAGATGCCAATGTAGAATGACTGACAGGCGTGGAGTGAATGGGAGTCCATAGGATTTGTTTACCTTTTCCTGCCATTTTTCACAAGTTTATATAATGCATGAGAGTGGCAGGCAGACCTTACTTAAGATTGCATTGACATTTGAGAGCCCACAGCAGTGACTGCACATGTCAAGTAAAAAGCCTCTTGCTGCGATGAGCAGGAAACTGTATACTGTATATATGGTGACTTAATGCTACAGCCACCTTACCATTGTGCAGTACTGCAAGTAGATGGTACGAACATAGTTAGGTAGCAACAGAGAATTAGTCACCCTGAAGTTATAAAAGAATACGTCCAGGCTTTCTTTGAACAGCAATTCCTCGGTGTCCAATAGCACAGCTAGATGTTTTTGACAAAGGAGTGCCACTGATCGCGCAGAAAGAAACTGTACTCGAGCGAAAAGACTCAAGTATTTATTTTGTGCTGCTGTTACAATCTCGTAAGGTGGCGCTTAAAATAAATATCAGTGTGTACATACTATACATCATTTTTTTTAACTTCATATCGATGTTATCTATATATCTGCATGAACGAAAATCAATATCGATAATATCGGTATGGCGTTCAATACCAAATATATCAAAAATATCGATATATTGACAGACCTTATTGGTTAATGGGAAATGGTTGGATAATTCATGTTTGTCAGCAAACAGTTACTGTATTATTGCAATGCAAGTAGTACTGTAAATTAATTTTGCTCAGAGTAACATCCTTAATTTATGTAGAATTTTGGAAAGCTACCGCACTTTCTGTAGTGTCTCAGTCGGTCAAATTTAGACACGAGCTGCTACAGTACCAAAAACAAGCTGAGCAAAAATTGCTAAAAAAAGCTAATGAATACCAGGAGTGGACTGAACCAATCTGAGAATAGTATGTTGATGGGACTGCACAGACATTGCTTGTTTTTAATCCTGGCTACCTATGCTTCCCATGGAATTTCTTTGTCATTGTATAGAGCTTTTTGAAAAGTTTTCCACATAATGGCATGAAAAAAGAAAATGAAATTAGATGCATACTGTAAATTGATATCACTTCATAAGTTATACTATTCCAAGGTGCTTGTGATGCTCTCGCAGAACCTTCAAGTCAAAGGTTATGATCAGGATACACACAATATTCTCAAGAACATTCTTATTATTGTGAAACAGGATTGTCTACAGGACCAAAGCTCAGCATGCAGTTGAAGAATCATCACACTGTACATGCTGAACAGTGTGTTGTTGATATAGATCTTGATTACATTCCATACAAAGCCAAGTACTATGTTTTGTTATAAACTACTGTACGCAGTCTAATTTTACTGCCGTTTCCAAAACAATATCTTCTTAGAACGTAATTGTAACCTGTGCTGTATGTATACACTTTTTGATAATAACAACAAAAATAGTGATTTGTACTGTGTTGGGAGTGAAAAAATGCCAATCACTGGGACAATGATACAATTTATACAGTATGCAGACTTACACTGTACATTACAGGCCTTTTGTCTTAAGGCGCGTGATCGCGTGCCCGCGCGCCTTGACGCGCCTAAAGTCGATTTGAGACGCGTTATTATTCACGCGCCTTGTCACAGGCAGGCTTAACGTAATGATAATACTGGGAACTAATTGGAGAAAATCACGAAATGACACGGAAGTAAAATAATCAAGTCTACCAAATGTCATTAATATCAAAGACTTCATCAAAGTACAGACTGTTCGTATTTATACAATCACATTTGCAATTTATCGGGTCCCCGTTCTTGCGAGTGTGACATGACAGTCGCATCGGGATGCACGCCTACATTGTACAAAAACAGTTGACAATCTAAGAAGAGGTTCAATAACCTAAGCTATACCAGTATTCCTCGCTCCGTTAACACCTCGAGTATACCAAAACAAAAATAAAAAATACTTTCATTATCGGTTAAACCTGTCACTATTATGCAAATAAACACTGTGGCATGTGTGAAGTAGTAATATAAGAATACTGACACTGAAAATAATCATAAAAAGGTACAGACCGAAACATGTCATTGCATTTAGTTTGCACTAAAATGGCGCTCGTACCAAGTTACGTAGATTCTGACAGATTGAAAAGTGCCCGGATGTCACCTACACCCAGGCTAGCTACGTTAGCCTATGTATACAGTACTACATGCCCTGGGCACTCATGGCTCTGCGTGCAGGCCTTGGGGCTGGCTGTAGTACGTACAGTACATATGCGGCATGCTTACTTTTCACACGTGCATGTAGCGGCAGAATATATGAAGCTTGTCAGTAAAAGTTTCGAGGTATGTAGTAGCCTACACTGTGACACACGAGGATAAAAGCAAATCTCGCAAGAACGTCGTCGTTTGTTTACATGATAATCCTTGTAAGCACTAGACAGCTAGAAACATTTCACGAACTGTAGAGCAAAAAAATACATTTGTCACATTCCCAAAAAGAGAGCACTGCCGGTTCAACATAACCATATCCTGTCCATCAGTGATTGTATGCTGTATGAATATTGACTAACTGTAAATTGAAATGTAAAAACAAATCTTGGACCGGCTTTAAGTACTGCAAGCGTTTTCACACTACACCTGTACAGCTGAGACCTAGTCACGTGCGCGGATTGGTTGGTTTATTTATCAATGATTCAATTGTGCAGAACAGAATGTGCGTACGGTAGCCTCTATTGACTCAGGTAAAAAAGTGCATTGTGGCGAAACTATGACAGTGAACGTGGCAGGGGCTGATATAACATACGTACTGGGAGGTGAATACAGGTTACTGTATTCTTGTTTTTTTGTTGAACCTGGGGGAGACTATGTGAACTATTAATAGATTTGGCGGGCTGGAAAAGTTTTGTATGATAATTATCGCACGACAGCTGAAAACTTTCAACACAGGAATGAGCGCTATATGGTAGAAATGGTTGAGGCCGGTGAGCTGTCAAAAATTTTCGTGATAATTTTGATAAATGATGAATGAAAAATTATTTCAGAGAGGGGAAGGGAGGGATACCATTTTTATGTAAACCTGCAGGTTACCGAGGTTGGCGTTGGTCAGGACTTATTAATGCATTATAACTCGCCTTTCAGAGCTCTACAAATTCAGCTATTTTTAAATTAACAAAATAGTTCGCCTTGCTCAATCTAGGCGAGTCATTTTCTACTCGCCTTCATTTTTCAAACATAAAGGCCTGCATTATGTTCCAAAGCCTTACCACTGGTGTCTTCTATGTCAGTACAGGCAAAACAAGGACTCCAGCTTTCACAGAGCCACATGACTTGTACTACCATGTAAAATGTCCTACGAAATTGGGTATGTAAGGGCCAAGGCTAGCAAAGGTGAAGTAAGTTTGGAGCTAAACTTGCTTAAGTAAGGTTATTAGATTCATTGGAACATGCGATTTTGAGCAGCTATAAATTCCAAGCCTTCTAGAGCAAAATGCATGAAGCTTGATCAAACTGTGACACTATTTAATGCAATTTCCTCCTGACTTGCAATGGGATTGTGAATGTGATAATATCCAGGTTTTCTTGGAAAGAACCCCAGGCCAGGGTGTTAGATTCTTGAGGTTGGCAATAAGCCTAAGACTGCAAATCAGGATTGGGCAACCTGGCATACAGAAGGCAATTAGCCTGGCTATCCTGCAGTAATTTACTGCAGAAATGACTGTAAGTTACTGAGGTAGGACTACGGCCAAACATACCCATGATAGTTCATACACTCATTAGAGCATGCATTACTTTAGCCAGGTTACAATACTGGGTAGTGGGTTAGGCCTAACACTAACTGTAACTGTTAGTGACAGTGGCTCTAGTAACACTAACTACAGGTTAGGCTACATCAATTTGCAGGTCCTAACGTTGTGTCAGCGGAGTCACTGTGCTGGGCAGTTTTGTCTCATGTTATGATCTATTACGAGTGATGTCATCCCCTTCATGGAAACTATAATGCAAGCGAAATCGTAAGATTTGATGAATTTCTCACTGATTTTCAAGGAACTTCGTGCAGCCCACATCACTTGGTCTCTTGGTGAAAGTTTATGTCAGAGTTGACGATAGACATAGATGTGAAGATTGTCGACTGTAGTGGTACTGTCATACCAAAAGTTCTGTAAAGGTCAGAATATGTTGCAACGTTGGGGAGCTCTAGACTGCTTATAACAACTTGAAGTTTTATAGCAACGGATACATACTCCCACTTTCAAGTCTTAGACCTTTGAGATAATTCCGATACTACAGGGTACATTTCATTCATGCATTTATGTTCAATTTTGAACAATGCAAAGTTTATTGCGAGCCTTACTGTCTAATGCTGAAATGAGTTCGCTAGTTTTTACCACCATCTAATACTTCATTTCTATCTAGGATGATGTGGGTGAACCAGCTAACTTATGGAACGCCGTTAAGGTAAAGAGGTTCACCAAACGAAACGAACGCTGATTAATTTTAAGTGACCTTAAGACAGAAAAAAAAAATGCTACCAAACTTCGAAAATCAATGGAAAAGGTAGAACTCCAATTTTCATAGGACAGTTTTGAAATAAGACAGAAAATTTTGAAGTTTATCCTTTCTGTTTGAAAATGGAGTAGAATGAGCATTAAAGGGCTTACAGTTTGTTTTTTAGTTTTCAAATGTAGTCATTGTACTTTAGCCACGGAATATAAATGTAGTCCTACTGCTATTTGTTGACGTCACTATAAAAGCCTTCTACATGCAAAATTCCATGGAAGCAAAGCGAAGTAAACTTTCATGTTTTATAAACATTTTAATTAAAAAAACAAAACAAACAAAAGCAGGCTATTTGCGCTGTACGTAGAAATGAGACACAAATTATTGCGAAATTGTTTACAGTAATACCTGTTAACATTTTAAAGACCTATATCAGCATTGGGAAAAGTTCTTAAAATTGAACTTAGTTAGGTAGCAGCTATTTCCCAGGCAATTTTTACGAAAGTATTTATTTTCTTGAAATTCTAGTCTTTATGCACTTCAGGTGACGACGAGTTCCGGCCGGTCGATCTTCCTTCGACCATAGGCTAAAGTAATATTTAACGACAATTCGCAAGTTCATCTTTTCACTTTTGTTTGTGAATAATTGATTATTGATTAGCATAGACAGTCTCTAGAAGCAGAAAATAGCAGGCTGAGATGGTAGTACCGATTTTCGTTCTGCCTGTTACTACTCAATAAAGTTACAGGCCGAGATAATAGTATCGGTTCTTATCACGAGTGTTCCCTTAATACAGTACTTAATAACAGGCCAAGATGGCAGTATAGGCTTTTGCAGTCCCTTTTTTCCATCCTGAGTTGACTCCTCACGTGACATATACAGTGCTTACACAGTTCAAATGACAATCGATTGGATTATCACTAGCTAGTATACCTTACATGGATACTCAATGTAGGGAACTATTAAGGGCAAAACGCTTCCTCCTTAAAATTCACAGTGCAACTGGCACGTACAGCCTGTTTTGTGGTTTCACAGTTTATTGCAGTTCAAGGTGCGGCCTATGAGTGGAGAGTTTAATCCCATGTGGATTTAAGGAGGACTACTCCACTTTACAACAGGGGCGGGGATGTTCTTTACTCTGAAAAGGTGCTTTGAGTTACATACAGTACTGTAGTGGGGGGGGGGGGGCATTAATTAAGAAAAACACTAAGAATGACTAGATCTATTTCAAAACAGGTCTCAATTTTTTAGAGAATTAATTTGAAATTAATACACATAAAATAAGAATCAGAAAGGTTGCAAAGAAGAAATCCTTGTCAGGATTGTGAAATAGTATTTAACCAAATCATGACTATAAAGATTACCAAATTGCTTTTTTAAATGTAGGAACTCAAAGAATGTTTGCTTACACTTGTGCGGTTCAGATCGTTGGGGGAGGTGTGTGTATGTGTGTGAGGGGGGGGGGGGGGTGGTTGGGATGTGTTAAGCGTTCCTTGAGTTCTTGTGATTATTTGAAATACCTTTTTTTTCTTTGGCTTCATGAAAGGGATATATAACTAGAAGACGGGTAAAAAGTTGAGAGGTACTACGGATTGGAAGGTCAGTCAAATATTGTCCAGAGATTTCTAAAGACGTGGCTGAACTATGACCCCCCCCCCCCCACCTATGACTTCACTAAGTATAAAGATGGACCACCTGATTTTAAACCATTGACTGTTATGTGATGAGGAAGGTGTAACCATTCATTATTATAGGGGTGTGGTTCTTCCAATGCATAGAAGTTTCACCGAAAAATGAATTAGGGCTCTATAGCCTAATTATAAATATTGAGCCAGTTATTGTGACGTGCTTTAAGTTTTCTAAGTTCCCTGTATTTCCAATACATTATTTAAAATTCTTCATCATCTCACAATTGCTTTTGAATATTTCTCATATCAGAAACACCCTGCTTCATAAACGCCACTGTGGGGAGGGGGGGGGACTCATTGCTGAAAAACAGTTGTTTAATTAATACCATCAGTATCAATTGAATTGAGAACATGCGAGTCTGCATCTAAGTATTCTTTTCTGTGATGTTAGTTCTTCTCGGAGAAACCTCGCAAAACCTGAACTGCTCCGCATCTCCTCACTTAACAGAGTCTTATCATTATCCGCTACTTATGCTACCTGTCTGCTCTTAACAGTATTCTGTTTGCAGATCGGTATTCCCAAATTGCTTGACTTTCTTGACACCGAAGTTTATCTGTTTATTGATGAACTTTACGAAAGGAGTATATACTCGATCAGTCGCACAATCCCACATGATATAGGCCTTATTGTTTTCATGCATGCATATTAACTCAATGGACTCTCAGTCAAAATTCTCTTGTCTAAATTAAGGGATACTCTACAAACTAGGTTATGCAGTTTTAAGTAAAATGTCACCTGTAACCTAGATTTCTTGTTTGTTCTGAATATAATTCAACGTTAGTAAGACCTCAGTTTAAAGTCACTATCGCATGTGTCACTGCTGTGGCTTAAAAATTAGATATCACCGAGCAAGATGAAAAATTTAGAATAATTATTAGTTAGTAGGCCTAATTCTGGAATCTGGATTTCAAATGTAGCATCAGCCATTTTTAATATACCGTCGATCAAACACGCGTGAGCAAAAAAAAAAAAAAGGGGGGGGGCACCACTTCCCATAAGACCCCCACCCCGGGATGAGCATAACTCATGATCAGTATGGTTGACACACGTTTTTCTTTCACTGTGCATTGACGTCTATACCTGTTTATTCTGATCTATCTTTAACCTACAAGGTTAAAGGGAAGGAAATATTTCACCAAGCAGGGTAATAAGTTAATAATTTGTCTTGGGAGAGCCATTCATAACATTTCAATGCATCTCTGACCTTGGCAAGTAACATCACCATCCCTGTTAACAGTATAAAACTACACAGCACAGGCTAGTACTTGCAAGAGTACATAATTTTAGGTACGATGGGGCCAGACTTGCATTCGACATGCACTGTTAAGTGTCCCGCCACCAATACATACATGGTTGCTGGTTCAAGCAGCATATTATTCTGCAGCAGTTTCAGCACATTAAACCACCATAATAATTATGAACCATGCACCTCATGTGACTCATTTTCAAACAAACGATGCATGATGGAAACTAATAGACCTTGTTGACATTGCATAAATACCATTCTGTATTGATGCCGCTTGATCGATTCTGCAATTTACTGTCCTGTACGTCTTTGTACGTATTTGACTTGCCTTCAGCTAAGTCTTTCGCCGGTCGTACTTAAAGGAGATCATGACACAAAACTCAAAAGTCAAAGGAGACTGTGTTCTTTCTTTTTATAAACTGGAAAAATTAGCATCCAAAGCTGTTGATGGTTTCCTTATGACGTCATTCAATTTAATGGTTAATCAAGGTTTTGGATTTTCTCAGTCGGAAATTCCCTTTTGAGAAACCGTTTCTTCAACTGGACTTACGACGTCGCATTAATCATACGCCATAATGGCAGATTGCATGTGGCACTAACAGAGTATCATTTGAACAAATCATCAACACTGTACAAGCAGGGAGCTGTTATTTCTGAATAACAACCATCCGGTACAAGGAAGTTTGTATGAGCAAGGAGGTTCTAAGGACCTTAGAACCTCCTTGGTATGAGTACTACGTACTTGGTTTGGGGATTTCAATGAAAAGAGTCATCGTGCTCACATTGGATCTTGAAAAAAAATTCCAAGAAACAACAATACAGATCATTAACCAAACATCATTATGGCATGAGGTACACCCTTTTTCTAAGGAGGAGTGATTTCATAAAATGGACCTTGGGGCCAATCTTGTGTACCCCAAATTTCCGTATATAACTCAATAAGATGTAGCAAAAAGACTATCGTAAGGACAGACTACCAAGGTTGCACACATGTATGAAAATCTGAAGAAGAGAAACATGGATAATTTTGTAAAATCGGACATTGGGCCCACATTTAACCTTAGACCAAAACAGATCACTAATCAAGTATCATTATGACAGGCCATCAACAACGTTTAACTTCATTTGGAGGAAACTTAAAAGTTAAGCCTTTTAAAATATCTGACAAGGTGATTTTGTGGTCCATCTTAAACTTTGGACTCAAAATTCTCCAACTGAAAGTGTAACTAGCAGAGCTTTATTATGACAAATAATCAAGATTGTAACTGAAATTGTAGGAGGAGAGGCATTTTGTAGAATTTCATAATATGGGCCATGACCTTGAACCCAAACTTCCAGCATACCATCGGCAAATTATCACAGTCGTCAAATCTGTTCAACATTACCCAGAAGAGACATAAGAGTTAACCAAAATCGCCTCTAGTGGAGTATCATTATGACATATCATTAATCCTGTACAAGAGAATCTGTAAAATGGGCCATAGGGTCCACATAGGAACCTTGGACCAAAGATTCCTGAACACACCGAACGTATCCCTAACTCTGTATCATTATGACAAACCTTTAGCGGTTGATCCACTCTGTACAGACACATTGTATGGATGTTCAAACAATCTGCATTTTGAATAACTGTAGAGAGATAGTTTATGGTTGACTCATATGACGTCACAAACGTCATGACTACGCAATATTTTGCAATCGGGGACTCCCGATCGTGAAATTATAGCTTGGAGGTCGGCGTTTTAGTCTACGTGTCATATATGTTATATCCTGTTTACATTAAAGAATGTTGCTTGCCTGCCAGCGTGAAAAAGGTATTGTGTTTCGATTTTGAAAGCACACGTACAGTGAGTGATATCAAAAGGGTAGTAACTTCCTACAGTATGTATAGCCTACTTCAAATCTGTACAAGCAGTACCATGCTCTCGAAAGTACAAACTTTTGTATTGACTTTTCATTCGTTTTCAAACTGCAACTTTCTTCCGGAAGCTTAGCAGCTTGCTTTCCTTGAAACGGTGACTTTTAAGAGTAACTGTATATTGAAGGGTTTTATGAGGATCAAGTAGGTTTCCCAAGGATATGATCATGCCAATGAACACGACATGCTACAATATGATGTAATGAATATTCTTTGCTTTGCGCCGAATACAGAATCAAGTCTTTTACTCGCAATTACCGTAGATTCGTATTAACTGACTATCGTTGTAACCGGGGGGTCAATCCAAATTGAAATGTTGGGGGAGATGGGGGGGGGGGTACGTTTGACTAACTGACAAGTTTGAATGACTAAAGCTGGCCCTGCAGGGTTGTATGCACTGCACGTTTTGATGGCCTTCGGTATGGACAGGGTCAATAGGTTTTCCCCTGGGGTCGGGTGTAACGTCCGTTAACGAGATCAGAAGAAAAACTCAGGAAACTCTGAGTTATTTTCATAATTGTGAGCATTTGTACGAAAGATTCTGTACCTTTGAATGGTATTGAAATGGCAGCAAAAACTGAAGACATTGCAGATGTTAAGACAAATGATAATTTTGATGATTGACAGGTGGGAGCCCCCATTATCTATAGTGAAGTTGAAGGCACATATTGTCAAAGTCTATCAAAGGATAATTCGGGGACGCCTAGCCAGGGGTTTTAACCGTGGACGGAGGCTGGCCCGAGGGCATGTGTGACAGGACAGCGGAGGAATACAAGAACATTTGTTTGCTTTTTCGAACTTACCAGATGGCCGGATTAAGTTTCCACTTTCCTACGTTGCATATAGGCCTACCCAGCCAAGTTGCCGTGAAACAGGGATATCATGTCTGCAATTACTAATTTCACGTTTTCATAACAATTTATCAACAATTGTACTGTAAATACATATCAGATGTTGGTTGAGGTAATACAAGAATCATATTGAATAACGCATTTCATTTTCTTTGAGTAATTTGCAAATATTTGGGGCTAAGCACATAGGCGTAGAGAATCCCGAAACTTTTTTTTTCGGGGAAGGGGGGGGGGGCGATTTTTGCCCGAATTTTGTTGTTATGAATTAATGAGCGGGATTACTATCTACGCAGAAGTCTACAAATGACTTGGCACGTATACGGAATCAGTAATATATGTATGGAAATTCCCAGCAAAACCGTCTCATGGAGAGTGGTTCAAACCTCTTTCTATGCTCTTGTGAATATTTCCCTATATGACAGATGGCCTAAAAATACCATGCAGTTAATTTCTACTGTTGAAGTAAGTTTTCACTAAATGATTGTATATATCTTTCGTTAGAAAGTCTAAATATGGATTAGTCTTTTCCATGTTTTACAATTGTACAGATTATGAGAGAGAGCGAGTCTCGAGTCAGTGGCGTAGCTAGCATTTTTTCCTCCAGGACGAAAGGGAGGGGGGGGGGGGTGAGGAGCAAAGATGATGTAAATTCCCACAAAATTGTTTTCAGGTTACATGGGTCTGGTTGACTTTAAAAGTGGGGGATTCATGGGTTGTATCGGGGGCATAAGCTAGTCTAGAGACTATATGTAGGTGCGAAAATGTGATGTGACGAATGTGATGACTGATTGTCATGTTGTGGTAGTAGCCTAAGGGAATAGGGTGTCCCCTCCGGCCCTTTTTGAAAAGCTTTGATCTTAGGGCGGACTAGAATCCAAATGATGTTATCTGTACTTGATCCTAGACTCGGACTCACTGAATATATCACCAGAAACTAAAATAGATGGCAAGTTGTTATTAAAAGTGCGTGCGTGTGTGTTTGTGTTTGTTGGGGGGGGGGGGGACATCGAACCTAAAAGTTTTGATAAAAGTGCCGTACGCTAGGGGTGAAAGGAACTGAAAAAAATGGTATGTGTGTGAGGGGAGGGGGGGGGAGTTCCCACAGGAAGTCTAAGCGAGACGCCGGTCTCAGTTGGAATGGAGGGTACAAAAGAGGTTTCAGCTTTGCGAACACACCAGATGGCAGGAAACAGCAATCCCTGGGTTTTCTAAGCTGTAAGTACAGTCGATTCAATAGTCGGCCTTGCTAAACACACTTGTTCGACAAACACATATTTGGTCCAACACCACGAAATTACTCAGAGACGCAAAGCTTAGTACCCTTCATGCTGGTAGATAACTTCAGAGTAAACTGAATCGTGTTGAAGCAGCAGTACTATTTCTGTCAATAATTGTAATTGAAGATGTCTTCCATGACCCGTACTTCGGGTTTCTTGTACACTGAGTTGACGTCACACAAAGAGTGCTAGCCAGTGTTAGTTAGAGTACATAGCTCGATCCACGGTTGTATAGTTCCACTCACAAAACTATAGGATCCTAATGCACTCACGGATTGTAATCAAACCAGCCTGAGCTTATTTACATTTCACCCCCTGCAGCGAGGAGGAATTTCTGTGGAACGCGACTCAGGCATGAACATGTTCCATGCCGCAGAACCGCACAGAGTCTGTTGAAATATGTTGTATTGAAATACGAATTATGAGGGACAATTTTGCGAAATGTGAAAGTGTTTTACTCCAAATTTCTCAAATTTTCCATATGTCCTTTTTTTGCCAGCGAGGCAAGTTGCCCCCCTCCTCAGTAGCTGCGTAACTGGTCTCACTAGTAATTTAATTTGAAGCACTGGAAACAATTTGCAATCTTTTTTTAGAAAATTACCCAAGGTAATTCAGGCCTTGGTCACGAATCGAATTTCTATACGATAGTAAGCCCATCGAGACAAAGAAGACCTTAGCCTAAACAATGTCTCACACCTCATTTTTAGTATCCATTTTTTTTACTCGAATTTGTAAATTGGAGATGTTGCAACGTTCTAAGGAGAACTTAATAAGTTACCTGACTTCACCCCAGAAGGTTAACGATATCAGGGATTTTCACTCCATTTACAAATGCGACCGGTTTCGATCCAGTCGGTAACACAACGTTTAATATGTTCTGCCATAACAATAAAAAAAATTACATTACTGTCAGTTCTGGAGTGATGATCTAGATAGCAAGCACAAAGAAAATTAAGGCTAAGTTTCAGATTATCACGGTGACTCTTATTGTTCATAGCTTACTTGCTATCTTTTATCAGCTGTTGAATATTATCGCCTCCATCTAAAAAGAAGAACAGAAAACGAAGGAATAGGAGTAATAAGAAAAGACGCAATAAAGGTTCTACTCCTGTTACTGCTATAAACTTTAAAGAGAAAAGTATATTTTCAGTCCTTTTGTAAATGATGCTAACAAATTATAACTCGAAAGAGATACCTTAAAAAGCGTTTTCTAGTAAATCGATTTTATAACAATTTGCAGGACGCCGTTGGTTTGCTTCACTATGATGCACCTTTTGTTTTTATGAGGTTAGGGGTCGGTTCCTGTAAGTATCACTCACTTTCACATTGTTCTTATTTCATCCCAATGTAATTTTTATTTGGTAGTATAACTATTGAATAATTAAGACTTTTGGTACACGCTATAAATATATCTGATCCGATTTTATTTTGTATTGGTTTGTAACGCCACTTCCAACGTGGGTTAATATGGGGGATAGACCGTGCAAGGGGAGAAATAAAGGGGAGGGTAGGGTGCGCCCAGAAACAACACAGGCTAAACAAGAAGCAAAGACGGTAGATACGTTTCCCTATTATATAATTGGTGTGCTCATTCGCAGTGACTGTAATCAATTAATGTACAATCCAATTTGTCCGCTTACGATATACCAACGGCCCTTCCTATCGATGAGCCGCACCCGCTCACAGTATACAAACGGCCACCCTGCAAACTAATAGAATAAAGTGTACCCGCTTGTGATAAACAAATGGCCAACAGCAAGTCCTATGGATAGAGTATAGCCGCTAACGATAAACAAATGGTCGACCGAAAGTCCTGTAGATGCACAGTGGTCGCTAACAATAAACAAATGGCCGACAGAAAGTTCTATAGATGCACTGTGGTCGCTAACGATAAACAAATGGCCGACCGCAAGTCCAATAGATGCGCTATAGCCGTGTTCCCATTTGAGTGAGGGCAGTGGATCAAGATCTACCGCCCTAGATCAAACTCTAAGGGGAAGCGGATCAACAACACTCACTCAAGATTAAGATCCACCGATTTTGATACACCCATCGGGGTAGATCTGATCCACTAGACCGAAAATTTAAAATATACTCAGGAGAAGAGGAAAATGAATGTGTTTACCTTATTTGTTTTCCTTGGTGTATTATCTAGAGTCGGCATGGCTACAACTCATAAACCAAACCTTATATCTGAAAGGACTCTATCAGAGGTCAACCGAATTCTTTGGAATTCTAAATTCAAAGTTAGTACTAAGCTGCAAGATAATGATATGACCAATACTATGCTGTTGCTGTAGTGTATATGCAGTTACCAACATGCAAACTCGGGTGCATTTTTGTGATACAGTGCTAGTGTGTGATATACGAAATAACAGGCCGACTTGTAAACATTGGTGACCTTGCGCAATGTGTTCATACTGCATGTTGATCTACCGCTCTCACTCAAATGGGAACACGGCTTGTGATCGCTAACGATAAACAAATGGCCGACCGAAAGTCCTATGGAAAGACTGTGCCCGCTTACAATAAACAAAGGGGCCGACCGAAAGTCCTATCGATGTACTGTGCCCTCTTACGATGAACGAATGTCTCACGGCAAATCCTATTGATTACCTTTACGCTAACGCTAACGTTGAACCAGCAGTTCCAGTAATTCTCTTCTGACTTCAAGGTCCGGGTCTCTCGTACGACTCTGGCTCTGACTCTGTCTGACTGCCCGTTCGTGAGCGCGCCCATGCCTTTTATACCTTCCGTTTCCCGCTGCCTTTTGGTCACGTGCCGATACCCTGGGGGTAAATCTCGACGACCCTGGGAAACTGGCAATGTTTACCTCCCTTAGCAACAGTTGCCAGCAAACATTGACTCGTAGGCTTCTTCCCAGGGCATATAAGCACCCGGGACTTCTCCCCGGGCCTCTGACGGAGCCTAGAAGTCTGGGAAAACCATCGCTCTTGACGTCCCCTAACAACCGTTGCCAGTAAACATCGGTTCCTTCTCTTTGTTCCAAAGGCAAGCGCACATCCGGACTTCTATTTCGGGGCCTTTGAAGCAACCGACGAGAGCGAACCGATTGCCTGGTTCCCACCATAGATATTCAATTTCGAGAGTGCAGCAAGGCTAACTTGGCACAGATTCTTGGCAATACTAAGACACTGAATTGAGCACTTGCGCGAAACAAAAGAACGCACAGCCTCCGCAGTGCATTAAACGGAGAACTTCGGGGTAGAGAATAAACAAAACAAAAAAAGTACCCGGCATTACAGGTTAAAATATCATACCAGTGGTGTTCTTCTTAGGATTAAGCTTACTTCAGTTTCAATCTACACCAATATCTGATCATGGATGGCTTTATATGAATTGTCCCAATTCAGACTAGTCTGAAATACGATGAGAGGTTCAGTGCAAAAGGAATTCCATCTTTTTCACTCCGATCCGATAAAAAGTTCTTTTTGAGATCACGTCACACCATGATTGGTTGAGGCTTTCCATTTTAGTATTCGTCAACAACGCCTCTCATGAATGATTGCCAACTTTGGACTTTTTCCACTTAATTTGGAGTATATTTAATGCGAAATTTAAAATAAAATTCTGTCTGGATTGAATCTGAATTTGCGTAGGCGTGAGATATTTTTAGACCTCTTCCATAATCATGATCAATGTGACGTCTTAAATGACCCAATTCTTTTCATCTCAAGATATTTACATGTTAAGTTGGCTCATTCGAAATTTTACACCTGTACAAAGAAACAGCATTCTTGCAGCGAACTGAATGGAATGTCACACACTTGTCTGTGTTCATCATGACGGTAACCTTGGTATAACGTACTTATATAAAAAATAGTATATTCTATATATTTTTTTTTTTCATTACAGACACATACTTTTAATGTGACATGTTATAGTCACTTGAAAGAATAACCTTGATCTCTGAACAATTGCATTCTGCTTTTGTGTGTTTAACACATAGACTTTGCCCTTTATTGTAACTTGTATAGATAAGTCCCGCACACGAAAGCTACAACGAGCCTTTGGCAAAGCACAATAAATGCACTTGAGCACTGAAGCGTTCATTTACTGCCTACAACAAGAAGACCAACAAACTACGGGGAGTGGTTACACTGTATGCGAGTGGTAACTTATTTTGGCTTTATTTTCAAATGTCGGTTTTTTCACAGCAATAACGAGATGGAACGATTAACTGTTCTAGTTAGTCGGACATGATATCTATACTTAAAACAAAACAGTTTTCTGTTTTTCTTTCTTTGCAATGCACATTTGAAACGTGGCAACTTAAAAATAAGACCATTTAAAACACTTCCATACTTCGATGTTCATAGATAAGCCCAAGTAAAACATTTTAGGGTATTCTGTTCCTTCTCGTTTTGCGGCCTATATTGAAGCACGCTTTTCATTGCACATGAAGGCAAGGCGTAAATGTGGTATTATCACGCTACCAACCTCCATCTTCTTGTGTTATGAATGTGGTATATCGCGGCGGTTACCAACCTCTATCTTCTTGTATCATGGATGATGTATTATATCGCTTTACATCAACCTCCATCTTCTCATGTCCTATTTATTACCTTATCGTGATTCTGTCTCGCTCTGGTAGCAATCCTTCTTACGGTCAATTAGTCATCAAGTGCGTAGTTTTTTCTTCATCTGTATTTTGTATAATACCAACTAATCGTATTTGTCACCCCAAAATATGTTATTGAGACGGTTTGTATTTGTCACGTATAATATAAACTTGGCTGTTTCAAGATAAATAGGGTGTGAAGCACGTGGTACAAACTTATTGTATCATCCAGATTACTAATGTCCATGTTACAGGCTGACACTTGATAAAAATAATTAATCTGTAGTGTGGACTGTATGAAAATGAGAACCTACTCATAAATGTCTTCGTACTCTTTCCTTTAGTCGCATTACATCATTATCAATTACTACACTTCTGGCTTAATGTAAAGAGTTGATTTCGTCTCTCTCATATTAACAAGCACACTGACTATACCAGCCTTTGGCCAATCACTGGTTCTGAATGTCATTCTTACGTGAACTAAAGAACTAGAAGAGGAATCAAACATATCATCATTAGAGTAAAGAAGTCTGCAAGTGACAAGGTCAGCCGTCCTATATTTAAAAGAGACCATATATTTTCACAGCAGGGAATCAAACAACGCACCAATGTCAGATAACAAACTATATTGATCTCTGAAGAAAAAAATGCTCTGACAAAGAAAGAACTTTATTTTCATCAAGGCTACCGCACATGCTATGTTAAACTGGCAATTTTTTTTTTTGTTTGTTGAAAGTGACGCACGTACCTCAAGTCAATTTCAATTGTCGCGATAAACAAAGAAAAGTAAGTTTGTTTCTTGCCTCTCAATGAATACATTATTTCCTATTCATTCTTCAGATAAGATGGAAAAGAATCCATGTCCCTTCTCAAGGAACATCTCCATTCTCTTGACCATATTGTGGATTTCTGTGAATTTAGTTTCAGGTAAATATATCCTTAGTTGGATTTCGTCAATTTCGCTTTGCAAATAACTTGAATCTGTCGTGAATTTCTCTTTACTCCCTAAAATATTGTCTTTGAAAGTCAATAAAATATGACTTCTCTCTTTGTTTATGTTTATTATTGGATTTATATATTTGCTTTACTGAGGTATATCCACATATTTATAAAAAAAATACTTTAACACCTTAAAAATGCGACATAGCTGTAAAATAATCTGTGGATCATTAATACATAATTTAATCTGCCATAAACAATGGCACCCCCACCGTCCAACACGATTCGTTGTAAGAAGCAACATTCGGAGGAACCAACATGTTTGTTGGCTTGAACACTAACTGTTGAACACTGTAAACTATACGTTGCAGCTCCTACAGTTTAAAAATATTTTTAAAAGTAACGTAAATGAAACAAAATACAAAAGACTTTTATCTGAAAAGAAAGAAATTTCCAATATTGCATTGTAAGGATGAAAATTTCGAGCCCAGAATGCTACATTTAAGGTAGCTATTAAAATGATACTCCTTATTGTTTATACACGCAGCATTTGGAAGAATTTGTTCTACAACAACGACTGTTGCAAAAGGCCAAAATACCACACTTGGCTGTGATCTTGCCCCCTCTGTAAGCTACATCTCATTGTATCGAGGAGCTTCAGTAAACAGAGAATCAACACCGCTGATAGAAAGAAATCAAACCACGAGAACACTCCACCAGTTTAATAAGTTTGACATCACACCAAAAGGTGACATTATGATCTATGACGCAGGTGACGAAGATGAAGGAGACTACACTCTGGTGGTAGAATATATTAATGGAACCAACCAAGAAGAAATTATCTCAGTCCATTTACAGGGTATCGTATCATTTACTTTAATACATTTGAAATACATTTTAAATTCATAAAATAAATATTAAGACCGATGCTTTGATCAAGTCGATGTCTTTGATGTAGTTTTTGTAATTTACTGGCATGTCTTGCATAGAAACAGGCGATTCAGTCTGCTGCGAATATTTGTTCATCCGTCGTTTGTTTTCCAGATCCGGTCACTGAAAGTGAGACAGATAGCAACGGTTCTTGGAAGGTTCCTGTGATTATTACTGTGTCTTTAGTGGTGTTGCTTGTTATAGCTGGGATTATTGCCGTGGTTATCTATATCTTGTATTATCGCAACAGGGACAGCTTTTCCTTCAACAAGGGTAAGCATTACACGAGTCCATTGAATAATAACTCTCAAGACACTCCATATTATCTTAAGACGCTCCATATATAGTGTCTTCCTGGTAGAATACTTAAGGTGGTTTGCAGAGAGAGTTTGGCAACCTGAAAAAATCACATAATTTTGTTACTATGTTTACTAGTCTGTTGGTCATTTGTCTTCTTTTTTTCGTAAAATGAGCCATGAGTCTTATAGAAACTTGTTGTTTAGCATTTATTGGCATTTAGTAAACTTTGAACGTCGTGTAATTAAGAAATATACCGTATTCTTTACGTATAAGACTAGAGATTACATGTGACTTGTAAGATAAAATTCTAATTATTTAAAAACGTTTAGTTTCAGATGATAAAGTTTAATGAAATATGACATTGATAATAACATGTATTTTTTTTTAACAGATCAAAAGGACAACGAACAGGATGAGCTAGTAAGACTGGCTTAATTTATTTCAAAGTATTAATTTAGTAATGTCATCATTGCTTGGATTAATTTAATGATGTTATCATCGCTTGGAAGTAAGGACATCCTTGCTTTTAAAAAATGTCTTTTGATTAAATCTTTCGCCTAAGTTTAACGGACATATTCAGTTTGCAATACACTATGTGACGGTGATGCAAAGAGTAAAATTTAAATGTTCTGATTAATTTAAAAAAATATTGCTACTACTATTATTATTATTTTAATTCTGTATTATATTGTTTTCAACACATTTGCTCAATTTACAAATTTATGTGACTGTTATTACGCAGTAAGCTGTATGTGTAAGTTAAAAGTTCACTGTTCGTAATATAAACATTTCTCTAAAGTGCCCAAATCCCGCTTTAACAGAGGAAAGCTCTGAATTTATGTGAAGATGTTCCCTTTTATCTCAGGTTCATCTGTTGTTGGAAGGAAACAAGCTGAACACAAAAGTACCGTTGAACAGTGAGTATTAATAGAATGGTTTGTGTATCTGTGACAATTTCAGACTCAATGTAAAAAGATAGCCAGAAGATTTTAGCTTCATGAAATCATTTCTTTAATATTATTCCATACCATTTAAATACTTCTTATGATTTTATTAATGTTTTCATGATTATCTTTCACATAAATCTACCGGTTTGTTTGTCTCTGATCTTCAGAAAGAGATGAAAACTTACAAGCACTTGTAAGAGGTCTCGAAGATTACTATAAGTTATACAGTTACCATAAACTGTTCCCTTGGAAAGAAGAAGTAGAAACAGGAAGACTTCTAGAAGAATGTCAATGTCTGGTGACGTCAGAAGATGGAAAAGAAATCATAGTATCCAGTGATAAATGTTTAAATCAAGATATTCTGAGAATGAAACAACGTATTTCGCTAACTGGAGAAATGGGTTCTGGAAAATCTGCTCTCTTACAGAAGATAGTGGATGAATGGAGAACAGACACAAATAAGACGTTTGTCCTATTCTACATAGATCTCTTTAACACATCAATGAATAATTGTATTACTGACACCATCATAGAAATGATACCAGAAGCCCGAATGTCAGCTGAAGAAATCAATGGTATCATCATGAAAGAAAAGTGTATATTTGTACTTGACAATATTCCCGCCTTAAAAACTGGAGTAAAATCTAATCACATCGAACAATTCGGCGATAAAGAGATTTTCCAAAAGCGTTTGTCAGTCTTTGATTTGCTAGAGGTAGGTGTTGTCAACACCGACCTACCCAATCTGAATGTCGTAGCAGCATTTAGCAGAGAGTCCAGAATGAATTCTTTTATGCCTTCACCATGCTTCAAAATAAAATTACGAGGTCTCAATCAAGCTAATGCTATTCATTATATAGAGCAAACTATCGAATATTTTGAAAGCTTAACTCCAGAATTCCCGGATGAAGGAGGCAAGGAACCAGAATTAGGAGACAATCACGATTTGGAGATAAGTATTCCTCAAAAAACGGAAGAACTGAATAGTGAATCTATTGAAGATAAATCAAGTCAACATGAATTTATTACGAGAAAAAATGATAGGAATCTTTCAACCAGTAGGAGTGAATACATTAATCAGGTAACAGGTTTTCTCAGAAACAACGAATTCATAGAAGAATTCTGTGGGACGCCTTTATGGCTTACTACAGTAATTCATAATAAAATGGCAAGTTTGTTAAATATTGGGAATCACGAGAAAAATATTGAGAAAGTAACAACGTTGACAAGATTATTAGTTGATTGTCTTTTGCAGAGATATTTAGACCGAATGCCAGAATTGGCTGAGGATTCCATAAAAAAATTATTTATCGAGCTTGGGAAAAAGTGTTGTGATAATGACCTCTTACGTCACAATCCTACTCTAGAACAGTGGGAAAGATCCCTCGATCAAAATGATATAAACACTGCTGTACAAATCGGTATATTACAAATTCAAAAATGCAGTAATGGCGATGAAATACAGGATGGTGACAGATCATGTCTACTAACATTTTACCATCGTTTATTCATGGGATACTGTGTAGGTAAATATGTATCACAACTGGAGAACGTTCGTGAAGAACTTAGACAGTATTCAAATGAAAACCTCAAGACGTTCGTGAATTTTATCAGTGGATCAGAGCAATTGATTGAGGATGTTTTCGAAGAACTCAAGGATAGAAAAATGTGGAGTAACGCCATTGTATACCTTTATGAGTCACATGAAACGAACGAACCAATCAGAGTCAACGATGCAGTTATTGAAATACCGATAAACGAGTTTAAGTCCAGATACCACCGAACCGTTCTTAGGTCGTATTTGCAAAATCGTAACATGCGAAAGGTAATCATATCTTGCATGTACATTGTAACATAATCGAATTTGCTGCTGTTAGTATTTGAAAATTGACTCAACCTCAATATAGCTAACTCACAGTCACAAAAGTCATAAAGGGACTTGACACTAGACTTCTTCAAATAATTGTACAGTGATTACAAATGTGAAATATTCAGTACCGCATTTTGACGAGACTCAGGTATTACTGGCTTACGTTGTCTGGATTATTACAGGTTAAGGATTACATAGTTTACTAAAACGATAAAGGATAATTATTGATATTGACATTATCCTCATGACACACATCATTATATTCTATCTGTGTGTATGTGATTACCCTTATAAGCAATGAATTACTTTTTTAGCTTTGCTGAAAGCACAAATGTGCACCTAAAAAACATTAGAATGATTGCATGAAATAGAGGAAGTAACCTTGATAAGAGTATTTTGTTTAATGCACTATAATATATATATATATATATATATATATATATATATATATATATATATATATATATATATATATATATATATATATATATATATATATATATATATATATATATATATATATATATATATATATATATCGGTAAAGTCTTAACTTGCAACAATTTGTGAACAATCGTTTGTGAAGCAGCATTCTCACTCCTACAATATAACTCCTCTGTTACTCCTTAGTGTATCACTGGAACTGTTTTTGTTGATGGTGATTGTTCATTGGTTTTTCTGACCAGTCTCAGCTTACCCTCAATTGATACTCTCATAATAAATGAGAGACAATTATCAGAAGAAGACGTACAATCAATCATCGACTGGGCTTCTAACAGAGACGTTCATTGCTTCCAAATAATAAAGTAAGTAAATAAAAAAGACTCCAGGGAAAGTACCTCTGTTTATCCCATGAAGAAAACTAAATTGTTCAGTCGTGTATTTGTTTTAAATACTTTCAAATTGAAACACAATTGTTTATCTGGGGTCGATGATGTAGATTAATATATAACCGATTTAAAAAACTACATGTTTCGTACAACGATTAAATGTACTAGACGTGCGATTTTTTCACTTGCTATTTGTTTCTAATTTGTTCTTTAATGCAAGATTTACTCTTTGTCGTCTACCGGAACAATTTGACAACCTGAAACAAATGAAGACTGTGATTACGGACATCAAAAGTAAGGTTCTTCATTATGAACATTATTCTGCTTACTGTAAGGCAAATAAAATGAGCCCTAAGAACGACATTAAGTGTTTGGTATTTGTATTGTTCAGTTACGGTAACTGAAATATACATACTTACATTTGTAATTTGCTTAATGGAAGTAACAAAAAAATAACTTGCAGACTTTTTCATCATCAATGAGCTGTTATGATTTAAGTTGGCTATCATTGTTGTCATTCTGTTTCGTGTTGACAGTTCAACGTCAAGAAAGCGACGGAAATCATTTGCAACTTGACACTTGCGAAGGAAAATGGATCATCGACAATTTTGTCTAGAGCCAGGATGATGTTGTTAACGACCATTCACCCCATAACCATTCTCATCTATCGTTACAAATATTGATAAATCTCATGATCTTGATTTTAAAAAATGATTGATAATACTTAGAAATGTTGTGCATGTGATATAGGCCTATTGCAATCATAACCTGTCCCATGTACCTGTATTCCTTGTACTTGTCTCCCCAGTACGGTATGTAGGTGACGTCCAAGATGAAAACATAATGTCATCATTATGTCTTCGTCCCATTTTTACACTTGACAAGTTGTTAATAACGAATAAAATTGGTATATTATTTTTGACGAAGTCAAAGGTTACAAAGGATCACCAATATGCAAATTTTGATATGATTGCGTGCGTAGACAAAAAAGTAAAAGCATTACAATTTCAGGCCCAAAAGTTTAGTTATGTCTTTTGATTACCAATTACATCATTCAGACAATCCCCACGTGAAATTCCATTTCGACCATTCGGCCAAAACGCATTCTACTGATATGGACTTGGATCATTGTTTTTAATGATTTTTAAATTGTTACGAAGGTGCCAACTGGTCGTACTCATGAAATCTCATGTGGCTTTATGGTACCAAATGGTTTTGAATGGTAAATTATTAAAATACTTCTAAACTATTGGAGCCTGAATGTTGTCAAATCGTTTCGGTCAAATCGAACCTGGGATTTGGTAAAATAAATAGTCTTTAGGTGTTAAATTCTGATATCGTATCATTACAACATAACAACATATAGTCTAGACTACAGTAGTGTATAGAGGTTAATACTTTTCATTCAACGTAACGGTGGGTTTCTTTGAACAAGCCAGTGTGAAATATACTCGTCATATATTTAGTTAAACAAAACAGCTTATCATGACGTGGCAATAAGGCGATCAGTTTGTAGGTTATTGTAAATAAACATGTTTCGTGTCGTAACTTGATTACTATGTTTTTGATACAACAATGAGACCTCTTCTGCTGCATCTACCGTATGTATAGACCTTTATAATTCTCACTTTCTACTGTTTATATGTGCCCCTTTCTGTGCTTCACAAAGTAGTTGCAGTCATTTTCGTTCACTGAATGACACAATTCGTCTATGTACAACCTTCCGGTGTACATTTAAACATAAAGAAAAAATTAAGATCAAACAAAGGTTTTAGCTTTTTGGTTTCTTTTTCCATACACACTCAATCCCTTTAAAAATTCTGCAGATACGAAACATTTTCATTAGTGGGCGCCCTTGTGCATGTAAGGATGTCAGAGGCATTACTGTCCTGTGATTTATGTCATATAAAGATTTCACAGAAAAAAAATGTCAGTGTTCTTTTGACGTCGCAAAATCAATCTTGAAAATTTTAAGACACAACTATAGGGACGCTTTTTAAGGCCACGTGGTACTTAAACCTTTTTTAGATATGGTGTAAAAAGTATACGCAGATGCAAAGTGTGTCAATGCACCCCTGTATACCTCATCAATGCAATAATAGACCATAAAAGTAATACCCACCATAAATGTTATAATTTTTATCCACAAATATAATAATGCCCCACCATAAAAGTAATAACTTTAATCGTAAATGTACTCCCTACCTTATATGTAGTAACTTTAAACCATAAATGTAATACCCACCACGAAAGTAACAATTATAAAAATAATTCTGTTAATCTGACCCTACATAACTGTAATAAATTTAGCCATAAATTATAAAATTAGTGAGGCTGTGTTTAAAGCATCTTGTTGGAAGTTTAAAGAGTTCTAAATAATGAAATGTCCGTCATTCAGACACGAGGTGATCAACCAAATGGATCTGACCGATACAACTTGGGTGTATATTGAAAAAGGCTAGGAAAGGACCTCTCAGAGTGGCAATCACAATGTAAATGATTCTTCGGCCATGATGATGGTGTTTTTGTTTTCAGTATGCAAGCAGGGCCGGATTGAAGCATGGCACGTGTCCAAGGACCCCCAGTGTAGAGAAACCATTGAGTGGGTATAAAGAGCACACAAATTTATCATATAAGGTAGGCCTATGTCATGCTGCAAAGAAGAATCAATGCAATCAATGTGATGATGAAATTAATATTGCACTTTGAGGAGCGATCATTTGGGGTGATTTTTCGTGTATAAGCTTTATGTAAGTTAGAACTCTATCGAGTTCATTTCTAGTAATGGTATGACCAAAACGCTTTTTCCTTTCTTGCATAACTTGAGCCAATATAGAGGCACCTGTGGAGGGTTATAATCGAGGACACCCCTTGTTTTGTTTGGTTCACCCTTCCCCACCGAACAGTATATGTTTGAAACAAACGCAGTCAGATTTCTGATTACTTGTACACACATTCCCAGCGAACGTCCGATGTATGGTGAAACAAAGGCAATGTGGAATTTACGGGTTGAAACTGAGAAAGGATAGGCTATACTGTACTTTGAAACAACGTTTTGTTTGAAAATACAGGGTGTCACTGCTGGATCTCCTCGACATTTTTAAGTACTATTTATCTGCACCCACTTGAGCAATAAGGAATAGTAGTGCATAGTTACATAGATCTGCAAAAGACGTTTATCCAACGGTGAATTCAATCATTAGAGACCACGTAACCTACGTGGCAATACCCACCCAATGAAGTGTATGTGTATACACCACAGAAAATCCGCTGTATTGCATCAGACATAATACAGCATACATCGAGAAAATCCCAGACTCAGAAGTTAACTTGCTAAAATGTAGGTCAGAATTCAAACGTCCTAGTTTTGCATTTTAATAATTTGTTACATTTACAGTGGGTGTTATATTTATGGTAAAAGTTTTTACATTTATGATTTGTATTACATTCATAGTTGTTTTTACATTTATGGGTTGTACATCCCACAAAAATCAACAATGTCAACAATAACAACATTGTTTGAAGTCTAATAATTTGCCATGATTACAGAGAGATACGGGGGAGGGGCACAACAAGTTCAAGAAATTGAGGCCCTTGTATGCTTTATTAGATTTTTATCTTTACATTTCTTACAGTATGACAAAGCGTACTAAAATTGGGGAAAAATACAAACCTAATATAATTGACTAATGTCATAGCTGACTGTTGCATACATTTAAAGTTTCACTAAGAATGTAATCACGGTCATAATTTCATTATGAAGATGATGTGCTTTCAGTTCACACCTTGTTCTGACCTTCTTCAAAAACAAAATGAAAAGAATGTCATATGAAAGCACTTTGAATGCCACTGTATATGGATCGACTTATACGGAATCATTGCTTTTATCCTCTTCACTCAAGGCCCTGGACGTCATTCTTTGTCACCGCTCAGATTACCTTACTGATCTACAGAAATCAATTAATTACATGCAATCCCCCTTTCCTAATTTATATACATCGTCCCACTAAACAGCATTATGAGCCTCACCACACTAGAAGGCCTAAGAGTAAACCGCCAAGCGCCTAAGAAAATGAAGAAAATAATTATCCACAAACAGCCCAAATGATTCAGGAGTCATCTGCCAATTACCAGACCACAAGATCTAAACATTGAAATAAATAGTGTGAATGTGCAATGAATGTGCAAAGTGCGATTTTTGCTTCAAATTCCCTTTTTTTTCTCTCCCCTAATCTTGCGTTGACCTATTCACTTAAGGAAGACAGTGGAATGGCTACGCATGTCCCTTATAGCAGAATCCCTGTACGATAAAATACAATATGCTCATAACTCAACATGGCTCAACATGCTCATAACACAAGAAATCTTCTAGCTCTAAATCAAGGAATGTGCATTTGTCCTCAAAAGTCCCTTGTATGTACCACGTACAAATAGACGTGTCTCCTCCTACATGTAACAAGCGCTGATACGATTTTTCCTTTTTGTGATGTAGGTAGATTTCAGAGCATGATAAGGACTTTTCTTGATATCTCTTCAAGATACACCACCAGTTCATGCAAATCAATCAAAAACTGTCTATCCAGTAATAAAAGGAATAGAACTGATTTTTCTTTGTCACAATGATTGAATGTTGAAAGCTTTAGAATCCGATATGACATTCATAGAGCTATTACATATATGGTTCCATGCGTTAGGGCTACCTACCATTTTATGTAAGTGTCGATTGAATTGATTTGATGTCACGTGCACAACTCAACGGTACTTTGATATTGTAATCATACCTGCACTCTAACATATGGTAAACTTAATCGGTGATGCTAGGGTACTTTCCGTTTCTAAATGTTACCAGAAATGCTGGATCACACACGAAATTAATCATGTTCAGAAAGAGGTATGCTATTAGTCACATGACAGAGATAATGTGTCCTGAGACACCTAACAGTGATACATCATACACGCATTCGAAGAACACACGAAGCTGAACCTGAACTATACAAGCATACTGTGTTGTTCGACATGACTCACATATGGGCAAGAACTTTGTATTATAATTCCAGTGTTTCCGTACTAACGTGGCAAAGGTCAAAATATGCAAAGCGTACACGTAACGTAATGCTGCGGCTTTGCAACTGCGCCATTTGTTAGCTGAAACATTATGTGCATAAATGTGCTGGTCTGTGACATCATCATTACAAATCAGGAGCCTCTTCAGCTGGCAAAATTTCAGCTTGTGCTGAACAGAGATATCAACTATTATCAGTGTCAAGTGTCTTTATAAGAAGAAAACCGAAACATTGTGAAGTGACCATAACATCGTAAGTAAAACGACAACTCTTTCAAGTTATAATAGGCGGTAGATAGCCTGAATTTGCCACACCTCATCACAGTCGGTATAGCTGTAGGTCTACAAGTACAAACAAACAGCAGTACAGGCTTCATATGGCTCATGTGCCTATGTGCAATAATAAGTCAGGTATTGTGTTATGATTTTTGTGCAAGTAAATGAAATGAATTTGAATGAATGGCGTCAAATTTAATAGCAGGGGCGTGGTGGTTAGACTTACATCATTCCTAGGGGTCTCAAATGACTCCAATCATCTTTTACAGATTATACAATTGGCTAGATTTTCGAAACGGAAGCATTGCTTGATGGCTAGATTCAGCAGACGCTCTCTCACTCTTGACCCAATCTGCTACTAATTCAGAACGGCGCCCCCACCAACTACCGCCAATGCGTATAATTTCATCATACTAAGTAGAACTTAACCCATTGATAGGTATGTACAGGTTAAACTTTTATGAAACTGAGAAGTGAGAGAAAGCCTACTGTAATATATTTACGGCAATTTTAACATCACATTACCCTAGTAAAAGTGGTTGAAAAGTGATGAGATATATTTTAGTGTAACTTTACTACATCTGGTCTATTATTAAGTGCAATTTCAAGCAAACAAAAATTGTTGGCTGAATGTCCAAAACGTGTTGTGATTCTGTCAAACCCCCTTAAAAAGGTTCATACCTGTTAAAACCTGTTAATTCTTGTTTGATACTGGTTTACCCACTATCGTAACCTAAAATACCGTCACCAGTTCCTTACCAGTTACTAAATGTAGCTACATGTTCAATGAATTTAAGGGGACTGTTCTGTGGGATGTAAAGCCATCTCAGATAATTTAATCAAAGCAAAGTCCACTTTACGTGGACTTCTTCAGATCTTTCCTTGAGAATTTGTGACGAGAAACTTCTCATTTTTATTATTCAATTAATTTCCTATTCATGGCAATGCAACCAGAAAGTGTTCCAGGACTATTCATCGTACACAAAAACTTCACATATTACACTCACAAAACGTAACGGTAAAATAAGAACTCCATAACTTTTAGGTCAAATTTTACACACAGTTAATGTAAGTTTTACATTACACTCACAGAATTATTTACCTAAATTATGTAAAATAAGAACTCCATAAATTTAACATATAATAAATGTAAGCAGTATATGTAAATTCTACATAAGTTTGGTAAATTTTACTACATTTTAGTAAAATTGTTGTATACATAATGTAAGACTTACATTAAGTGTGTGTAAAATTTTAACTAAAAGTTATGGAGTTCTCATTTTACCGTTACGTTTTGCCAGTGAGTGTATTTCTGTTAAGTATCTCCGCTCGGAAAAAATATACATTCTACATATTTCACATACTATGTGGCAGCTTATCTTGCACAAAAGAAAAACAAATCCCATGTGGAAAATTTGTTCATGCTCAGCGTACATGAGATCCTACACGTTTCAACAAGGCCTACATGCACTGGGCTTATTTCGAGGCCATACGTTGTGCAACCAATAGCTCCATGGTGTGACCTACTCAATTTGTAATATTGATATGTGTTAAAGTTCCGGAGATTAAGGATAAAAAGTGTGAATTCACGTTTTGCCATGGTAAATTGTAACATTTTGATAAGATATATATGTTGGCCTTTTTTTTAGCAGTAACGTTGAACCAGGGTGCTTTATTTTTTGTAGGCTACTTCTTAATACCACTCAGTAAACAAACCAGAAGAAACAATAATGGAAATAGTGTTCTATTCATTTTATTTCCAATCAATCTCAACCGTCTCATAATTATAATCAGTGAATTGTCAACAAAAGACCGGCATTCAATAACCTTTGTATCATGTAACCGTATCAAAGCCGAAATGAAATTAGTAGTGTAAAGGTGGTGAAAATTTGTAGTGATGAAACACAACATTTTGTTTCATTCGATATTCAGTTGCAGATGTTGAGGAAAAAGAAAGAATTGCAACTGTTTGAAGAAATTCCACGATATATGAGATACATCATCTTCAGACATTTTAGTTGTTTATGATTTAAAATGCCTTAACTGTGACGTTGATATTGGCCCAAGCGATAATTGCATGCATTTGGTGCTATTTTTGGTAGCCTACTAGTTGTACTACGTGAATGAGATATACGCTGTATACTTATATTCTGTTTCAGGCCTTACATAGTTTATATAGTTCCTACAGGTGGATCACGTAGCAGACATGGAAGTCAGACCAACGAATTGTTAGGCAAATTATGACTAATAATATGCTGGTATGCGAATACCTACATGATAGACCGAGGGCAATTTAATGTAGCGCAACGTCAGGTCACCGTAAATTGAATGTTATGAGTTGCATTTTCCATACTCAAGTTCGACTAAAATTAATCTTGATGGTTACGAACATCGTCTGTGAGTTTATGACGTGTTGAATAATTACCTGCTTGTAAGTTCGTACCACCTTGCAAGTATGTTCTTTTGCCAGAACGTGAGGAAGTAGTTTAATTATTTACTTTCATTGCAATATTGTTAAACCTTTTCGGACAGACCTTTACGACAACATGAGGTTATTTGCAATAAGCAAAAATTGCTTGCAATCGGTTCGTGTTTCCTTTCGTCATTCATCCAGAATAAGAGATGGTTATGACGCTACGTAACAATTATAGAAACAATGATGTTTCTTCTTGTCTAGTTAGTTTTTAATCCGGACATTGACCTTGGAAGATAAAACCATAGACTAACAGAGCAATCATAGCGCAACTGTTGTGTGCTAGAGACTTGCTTTTATATACTGTCACTTCTTTGCGTGTAGGTCTTTCAAGGGAGTCTACATTCATCTAAGGTTGTTTTCTCTTTCTTGTATACCTTTCTTTAGTCTATTTTCATCACACCAGTGTGTGAAGTTAAAACTTCATTCCTGTACCTTACTTTATCATCATCATTACCAATAAGAACAGTGATGCGTCATCATCCTTTTAAAATATTGATCGTTGTTTGAGGTGACCTTTGAATTAATAAAATGTATATAAAATATTGCACAACCTTGTGGGACACCAACTTGCATCTTTCGCACAGCACCGATTAAAAAAAAAAAGAACTCATTAACTCTATTACTGAGAGAAACTTACATTCATTTCACTAATATCGCAGTCACTGTTGAGTGCAGATGGGTTTACGATTAGTTCCCGACGTATGTCTAGGCACAATTGATTGGATGCCTGTAGATGATCTGCCGGGTATCGGGTCATCTTCGGAAATCGGAAAGGGAGTCGGAATCACTTTAATTCGGAGGTAAAATCAGTTCTGATGTCAGACATCGGGAAGTCATCGCCCAAGAAATTGGCCGATATCTCCGCACGATGAACGGCCGGAGCTGAGTCAGTCCGGACGCTGAGTCAAAGGCGGTTAAAATTAATCGGTCTACATATCTGCCGGTTGCCGGTCTGGTTCCAGTACGGTTGACGGCAGGAACCTCCAACGGCGAAAGTCGGAAATCGGTTGGCGACCGGCCAACTGGCCAGCCACCGGTGATTGTAGGTCGATGTTACAGTTGCTACCACACTTGGGTGATTGCGACTGCTTTAAATGTAATGTATTGTGATTATAAAAGCTAACGCTAAAGCTGTTCCACATGGTGAAAGGGAAGGAGGCAATGGAAATGACGAACAAATACAGAGAAGATAAACTCAAAATTAAATATTGGAAACACAAACACATTCTATCAATGTTCAGTTTCATTTCTGTTAAAGTTACATGTTTCATTTTTATTTTATTTACTTGTTTCAAGAGACGTCCCATAAGGTTGTGATCGATATTCTATGCAATAGATTGGTGCAATGTATTCACAACTTCAAATAACCCTAAAAAGAGCGTCGGCATGATTGCCAACAACTGTCTACTCATCTTAACTCTCGGGTACATGACCTTCATCTGGGCTTGGGTCTTTGTTTGCACCTACATCTCTTCTGCTGTCACCAAAGCAGTAACGATTTCTGTTACGAAGTAGCAAGTAGGGATGGAAGCTATTTCCATCTATCCTCTTCACACGGAGTCCTTTGGGAAGCACATGGAGTTACGCAGAGTTCCTACGTGTAATAATTTTTGCTATGCACAAACTGACACATGTCAACCGAATACCGGCTGTTGTTCATCGGGTAATCGTCGATCGAGCCACCGATGTCCTGAAAAAAGAAAAGAAAAAAGAAGACACTATGGATGTCGGAAGAGAGATGGTCGAATGTCTGACAAGTACCTCCCGGATAGTGGCAGAGGATCTCTCATGGAACTGGACATGTATTCAGAAAATCGGCCTATCACAGATCGGTAACTACACAGGCCCCGTGTGGACCCAGTGCTGTAGTCACTTTTTAATGACCGATTTCCCAATTTTGGCCGATTTTTCTCCCATCTGTAAATAACGGCCGATGCCTAGAAATCGGACAAATCGGCCATGCGCCTGGGTAAATGTGATTTAGGTATAAGTAGCTGTCAAGAACTTGTTTGTACATATATATCAACTAGATTCGAAGAAAAGTGTTACAAGCAAGTGAAAATTCTTCAGCTAAACCTCTGGCAAAGTGGCCAAGATGTGTTCTCAATATAACCTTCTTTACTTTACATGCAAAATCCAAAGGGTCTTCATAAAACGTAATTAGTGGGCAAAGTGATAACTTCTGGAATTTATTGATTCAACGCCTTGACTGCGGGCAGGCGTTTTGACAACAGGGTCAGTATGACTACTGTAGAATACAACTCAGACCAGGTAAGAAGTTGTCCAAGATACTGGAAATACGATAAGTCAAAACATACTAAAAGATACAAATGAATATGTTTATTGCATAATCTCACACTTTTACAGATGAAAATCTATCTTTTGTAATCTAACTTATCTATCTTATGTAATTTACAACACTGGTCAGCTGACTAATCATCCTCATAGTACCCAATGTAACATTTGTTTACGTCGTCATGCTAATTCGTTACGCTTAAATTACTTAGAATAACTTTCCTCACTGTTTCTCTCTTCTCATTCAGTTCTCATACCATACACAGACCACTTGATTTCCTTGTAATACATTAATCTTTCGTCCTCTATATTCTTGCTTTAATTCTTCTTTACAGTCTTGTATCTTAAAAATGGCTGATTGGTTTTATTGGATGCATTACATCACATTTTACGTGTGATTCGTGTATATGAGCACCTTTGGCGTATACCGTAGCGATCGTCATTCATCGAAAATACTTTAGTATCTTGTTCTTGACTCACGTATCACAATACAGTACGTGTATTGAGGCGAATTTGAAGAAGCTGCGGTCAGTAAGGAAAAATGTACGTGCCCCACAAAGCCAAACAGATAGATCCTAATAACTGTAAGACACCATGACATGAGATGAATTTACGACGTATTCTCACCCCAAAAGGTAAATTAATTAATAGTTATACTGTAGTGTACGGTTACAAGTGTTAAGCACTGTAATAGGTTGTATGTAGTGATTTTACTAGTAGCGTTGCATGCTTTGCTTTGATAAATCTGATAATCAAAGATCAAATCAGTTTTATCACTGATTTGTTTTAGTAAATTTACTGATTAGATATTATTAGTTTAGTACTTCTAGTACTAATTAATTTTAGATCAATCACTCTCAGTCACGAATGCACACAGTAGGCAACCCCTTGGGGTGAAGCAAAATCACCATGTCGTAATCATTGGATGCACATTCACTGCAAACCCCCCTCACAGTAGCTGTTGCGAATTCGCAATTTCCCATGAAAATGAGCTCTGCCCAGAATGGGGTCTTCCGAGAATTCGCAGAAGCTCTGTCTGCCGCACTTTCCCGCGCCCACAAAAATCACGCTCTTGCACGTTTCAAGTTTATACGATGGACAATGATTTAATAGTAAGACATAAGGTTGTAAGGATACAAAACCATCAAATCTGTTTTTCTGCAGTGCTTTTAAAATCTGTTTTGGTTTGCAAGATGTACTCGAGCGCAACCTATATTGCATAACATCCTCGTAATTATCTGTGCAAAATCTATCCTGGGATTACGAATCTAAAGACTGTAGTTTACCTATTCACATGGACCAGGACCAAGTTTTCATTATGGATTAAAATGAAAAGTGAAAGTGTGCTATGTACATGTACGTGTATGTGTTATTTTTGAAAAATTTGCAGGGAACACGCACACAACATGGATCTGCGGCTGCTCTCAGCCATTTAAGGAAGCGCGAACACACAAGAAAAATTGGGCTCACCTGCGCACTTTCTGCGAGCATTCGCCATAGGAGCACCTGCTGCGAATTATTTTCGGGTCCCCGATCTCAGGAACAATTGCGAACTGCTACTAGGCCTATTTAACGCGACTGTTCGGGACATTCGCTGTACAGTATCCATTGCTCTTTGGTAAAGGATAGAAAATTCCCTATTCTTTAGATTTATCTGATGTAACTACAGGTATTGCAAATTGGATGAAAGCTCTCTATGCTGTTACGTTTCTGACCATAAGAACTTCCATACAGATCGTAAATATGGAATCGATAATACTTTTGGAGTACAGAAAACTATCGTAAGTTACTTCCAAATAGACACGTGTAGATTACATATGTGTAGATTGGTGTAATAAAATGCAGATTTGGTACGTGAACCAGTTACCTTATATAGGCTACGACCTAGTGTGTAGGAGTATTATCGATAATGCACACGTCATACAATTATTTAAACACCCATTCAAATTAAGACATATCTTTAGAATAAAAGGTTTATAAATTGCACCCCAAACCAGCTTTCACAGTAGCTTATGTTTAGCTTTCGTTAAGGTATATAATCCGCATATGATGGATTAAAGCTAACAAAAAATGTACTTTAAAGGACCATTATAATCCAGAACGGTAACGAGGAAATTTCCGAATGTATACAACAAGGAACAATCTGGAATTGTCGATTATCAAATCTACTCGCTCGTAAACAGGTTATTACTCCCCTCTAGATATTTTTATTTTGGAAGATCATGTTAAGCACAGCGCTTACTGTCATCCCACTGATAAACGTCATTCCATATAAACCGTGATCTCAGATTTGTGGTAAAAAGTGATGTGCCAATGACAAACGTTTGTTAGAGAGCGCCCCAGTAGAGAGGAAAAAAACCCTAAAATGTTTGAATGTTTGTTATGTTGTGGCAGGCAAGGATATATTCATGAGAATGTGTTCTATGCCTCTCCTTAATTTTGCAGCAGGAATGTTGTTGAGTGAAGGCCATCAATGTCTAACAGTTCATCACGGCCCATGATCTACGTATTTCGTTAGATGACAAAGCAGCACCGTAGAGAAGTACTGCAGAGACTGAGGGAGTTGACAGATGTGTTTTTCCTCTACCGATCCAATGACCGATGATTTTATCACAACATTAGAACATTTCCAACCTGATGATCAGATGTTTTCTATGTAAAGCGTCTTTTCTTGTAATAAAAGTTTCATTTAATGTATGTATTGATTCCAAAATCATCGCAAATCCCAAAGGTATATTTGTACATTTTCTGATGAAAAACATTATTCATAGGGCAATAGAGCAATGGTGCAACTATATTTTCAGGTTGCTAAACATTGGCAACATTGCGGATCCGATGTTTTGTCAATAGTGTTGAACAGCTACCAGATCCGATGTCCGATCAGATTATCGATTAGTCTGTAGTAAAAGGAAGCACATAATTTGATTTTGTTGTTGTTATATTAAATCGTGGTCAAGACAAGGTTTACCCCTAAATTTAAGGTACGTCATGTCTGTACGTTCTGTTCCATAGTCGTTTATGTCCATTCCTAAAACTGCAAAGGCTGACAGAAGGCGGAGACATATGCTTAAGTTAAAAGAATAGTAAGCAAATATGAGGAAAAATTATATTCTGTGCAGTTTTCCTGCAAGAGCTATTGCGGGACGCATAATTTAGAGCTCATTTGCCACAAACTGGAAAATTAAAATAGGCGAATACTTGAGGCAGTGCGGTAAATCCAACTTACATCTAAGTGTATGATCAGTTATTAACTGAGCACTATGTTACTCTACATCAGTGTGATGTGAAGCGAAAACTGTTTTCTTAAATTTCCTCTTTTCTCTGGCAAGAGAACTGGCAAAAATAAATGACTGAATAAACAGCACAGTTATGACTTTATTTTCCTTATTTGCTCTTCAACACAGATATCAACGATATTTTGGTGCTGATGATTTGACTCTTGACTAAAGAAACCAATACATGTAATAGTTAGAAGGAGGATTACCAAGAAATTTTCTAAAAATGTTTGTGAAACCTAGTTATAAAAAGAGGGTTCCCAGGTAAGGCGGAGTGCAACCATTGGTTCACGGGTAGCGTAATATTTAGACAAATGGATCGCCAAGGTTACAGCAAATGACTCTTCCTTCCTATTTTCTGATCTACCCTCACTTTAGGCATTTACGTATGTCCTTTTACAAACTCCCCCTCGGACTTTAAAGTGATTACGTGCGTGTATTTGCGAAAAGTAAAAACAAAAATATTATGCATTCCACAAAATTAAAAGTTGAAGCAATTCCAATCTCAGATACCTCAAATTTGCAATTTTTATTCCTTGCCTGTCTTAGGCGATGGTGATTGCGTGTGAGGGTGTTAGTGTGTATGTGTGCTTGCGAATGGTGGAAAACGGGGTAATTCATTGGACGACACAGGTTCCAAACGGGGTAACACCGACAAAAGAGAAATAACTCGCTATACTGGTTAGGAGTTGTCAACCTTTTTTTTTTGGGGGGGGGGGGGGTAAGTTGCTTGCATGCGCTATTTTACACATGACATGTCAGTACATCGATTGTCTGGTGTCATTCTCTTTCTCAGTGCATTAATACAGTCTGACTTCCTCATTTATTCAGTGGCAAGTCCATCCACCAAATCCTAAATACTGGTTTACAAAACAGAAGTGGTACTTTGTCAGTTGCGGTACAATGTTACATGTTGTTAATCGTGCCGTGATCGTATATTATCTCCGTTTAATACACTACCCATGATTGATTAGCTTTAAATTTACTCCATAGTAAATGTCTCCATTTAACACTCAAGAAAGTCTCTATCATTTGTTTTTCCTCGTTTTGTACGTACTGTTCTGGTTCTTTAGATTCATTATTGAAATATAATGTGTTTAAAGGGAAATAGGGCGTTTGTTTAACAGTAGATGATTCCTTAACTTCGAAAGGTTAGCAATTTCAGAAAATGTAGATTAAATTTTAAGGAAAGAGAAGATAAATGATTGGAGAAATTATCCTTGAGAAGAAAATAAAGATTCACAAGAGAAAAGTGTTCTCCATGCATAACAAAACCTTGTCGTAGATTATTCATAATATTTTTTCAGTGCTTGGTAAAACATAATACTCACAACTCTGACAGATTACTGTTAACAGATACTGTTATATATTGATATATGTCTAATTATTGTGGTGCAAACTTTGTTGTCTTGGTTGGTTTTTCCGAACTTTTTTCCAAAACATGTAGTTGTACACAATCAACCTCGTTTTAGAGTAATCCACTCCACGTGTGGCTTCTGCCTACACTCTAAATCAGTTGGATATATTTTACTCACGTTGGTTGCGTATACACAATACGCCTTGTTCCAACCTGTTGGATAAAAAAAAAGTACCCAAGGTGGTCAAGACATTACCCTTCTTGGGTTAAATGTTACCTAACCATTAGTAATTTTTGACCATTTTGTCTAATTTCACCCAGTGGTTTGTAACGAGGCATAAGTAATCAACCTGTTTAGTGTATGATTTGCAGTTTTGATCTTTCCTTGAATACGTGTTGACATCTTTCGATGTTTAATGGCAATCCCTAATAGCTCAAACATGTCACATATATTACCGTAATACACAAGTGTTATTATTGTAAGCTCGCCTCGGTAAATTAATACCGATGCAGGAGGATGAGTACTGAAGTTTTAGATGTCTCTATACGACGAAGTATAAGAGGACAGGATCTTTTAAATTCGGTAACAACCCTGTTGTAGGTGTTCATTTAGGAAAAGTCCTCCATACGTAAATAAACAGACAATTACAACTTTTCAAATAATTGGAAATACATTAGGTTAATTTGGAATCACTGTAACATGCGTGTGTAACCGGTGTCAGATATTTGCACTTAACTGGTGTCAAATCAGGGTGCAAATCTGTACGTAGCCGGGTCAACCGGTGCCCCACTGACGTTGATACCTGTGCGCAACCGGTGTCAAAACTCTGTGCATAATCTTCATTAGTTCCGGCTGGACTCGACGTTTGTCAGAGGGGTAGATTTTGACTAGGGGGATCTATACGCCAACATTTAACCTTTTTTTTTTTGGGGGGGGGGAGGTACATGTTATCATCCGCCAATGTTTCAAACGCATTTATTATATTCACGTTAACAAGACCAGAAAGTGTTCAGTGAAAACTATCAAATGAAGTTTGTTGAAAACTTTAGCCCTATGACTGCATTTCTGACCAATATGTAATCTTACATTGGTAAATAGCACATTTTTATCAGGACTTATTGTTTCAAAGCCTTACACCAAGCCCATACCGTAAGCCATCAAGTAACAACAACCAGTCTTACATCTGAGAGCAGACGACTTTCGTGATCATCTACGCTGCGTCATTTTCTTAACAAATCTAAAATCTCTGCTTAAAAGGGAATGAAACGTCTGTTTTACAGAAGGAATCATATTTTTAAAGCAAACATATGTGATGATAAATGATGAATTATTTAAAATAAAGGAAGAACAATGTCCTTCTTTTCAAGAAATAAATTTCTCGAAGATAAAAATTCAGTTAGTTGTTGCTCAAGAGTAGTTTCTGAACCGAAACTTTCAGAAAACATCAAATTATGCATCTTCCGTAGCTCATGTGGTGCAAAATGTTTGAGGAAATGACGCTTTTGCAAAACTGAGACCGAATGGTTTATAATTTAAACTGTTTTCCTAGTATGACATGTCGGTGTATTGTAAAAGCCATTTTTCTTTAGTCTGTAAGCCTACTTTCATGGTTGTAGGTCTTCGTAATCGATTCAAAGTTGAGGGCAACATTCTGAAGATAACATAGGACTAAGCCATATTAATTCTCAGTTGTAATGTTGTTCTACTTTACAGTTGCTGATAACCGGGGTGGGGTGCTTTCAGGCTTAGAATCTAATAAAAAAGTTAAGGATAAAGGTTGTTCACCCTAATGTCAGGTGGCATCCAAGAATAAATGAAAGAGGACCCAAAATTCACCACAATTTATCCTGAAATTGCAGTCATGAGACCCTTGTTTCAAGGCTTAGTACACGCAGCTTAGAAAAACCGTCACATGTATTTTTCGACCATCTTGAAGAGTGGAAGGGGGGTGGGGGTCGAGTGTACAGCCAAGAATTTTCTTTTCTCGCCAATGTTAGTTTTCCTCGAAGATAGTCCTGCCTGTGCACATCCCCAACACGTTTACGTTCAGCTACAGTATTTCTATTACTATTTCAATCTTTGTTACAAATGTAATTCATTCACTCTGACAATCTCTGTATGAGTAATACATTCCATCAACATAAGAGGACTTAATATTTCGTGACTTAGTAGGCCACTTTATTCTCTAGGCCCGAAATCCTGCTTTAAGTTGAACTTTAAGCACTCTTACATATGAATACACTAACTGTGCATTCATATGTAAGACTCTTGAACGATTTTCAAGGCCTAAAGTTAAAAAAAAATCTTGTATACCTCAAGGGAAATGCATTTACCAGATTGATATTTTGATTTTATCTTTCTGGTATATCCGTGTGATTAATTAAAGATAATTAATATACAATCTCTGAACATGGCTTTGCAACGTAAATGATAGGCAAATTTGTGAAACATCGGTAAAATTGTAACTTTGGTAAGAATTGTGTATCAGATCCAACTCCCGAATTAACTTGAACCCTATATTACACCTTGAGAAACCTTAACAAATGGACATTGCACCACAAGACAACGTATTGGTCAACTCTGAAGTAGACATATTTATTATTTCTATTCACTGGTATCTCACTTCCATTCTCTAAGGACGCATGTGACAAAATTTCCCGGTGGGTTAGTGGAAGACAACTACACACGCAACAGAATTTTTTTTAAATGACAATGTCAAGGTCGTTATAGTAACTGTCCAATCCATGACACCTTTTTGTCATATAGCATCAACTAGTAAATGCATTGTATTCATAAATAAAATCAAATAAAAACAGTAACATTCATTAATTTAATTCATGTCAAGCGCAAGCAATACATATATCCCGTTAAAATTTGAAAATTTGGAAACTTCCACCTTACCTAGAACAGTACGTCACGTGAAATTAAGACCGTTCGGTTCGTTGTTTAAAACAGAACAAGCTCTATCCACAAGGAAAATGACCGTGTAGAAAAGTAAACACGATGAATCGATCCAATACAAAGATAGAAATAGGGAACATGACGATAATAAGAACGATGATAGTTTATTAATAAAATTATGAGACGAAAGTATACATGGAAGAAAACAAAGAGGGACTAAGGGTGGAAAATAGAGGTCCAGTAGAAAATAATGAAGTGGTGGTGTGGTGAAAACATGTTATTCATTTTCTGATTGCAGATTTAAAAAAACAATTGCAGTGGTTCCACACGTCACCATGTGGTTCGTCATTCTTTTCTTTGGTATGCAGGTGACCAGAGGTGAGGCTTCAGTTTAACTGTTAAGTGTAAGGCTACGTAACAAATCCAATTGAATTGTTATTTTCAGATTAATGATTATACATCTCAATCCAGCTTATATGGAAGATCATTTTCATTTCAGGTCTTTGCGAAAACTGTTGTCTACAGGGCTCATTGTTTGAGATGCTTGATACCATTCAGGGTAAGTTATAGCACTGACAATATGATGAACTGATTTGATGTTGTCCATTTTTGTTGGGATATTATTATGAAGCAGCAGAGATCTATCAATAAATTTGTAGTATTCGATGACCCATTTGAGGATTGCATATCTTGCGTTAAGTTATTATTTTCTGATTTTACTGATTTTACTTAATGATATTTGGCGGGCACCAATAAACGATAATAAGTACTAATCGGGTACCAGAAACTGCTCATCTCGACGTTTGACGTTGACAAAGGCAAGTTTCCTCAAATTACCCAGGTTAGTTGAGAAGAGTGGTTCACAAATAAATACCTTGCAAGAGAGAAGATACACCATAGATGTGATAATAAAGTAAATATTATGTAAATGATTGATAAATAACAATGACTGAAACGTTTGTGATATTTGTTACTTTCTCAAATACAACCAATTTCATCACGATCATGGGGACTACATATCAATAAATCAATTGTTTTCGGGACTTATTTATAGTATATCCTAAAGCAATGTATTTTCCTGGCTATAGATGTGGGAATTACTTATTAACTTCTCTTTTGTTTTCCTCAATTTCCTCTTCTTTGCCTTGACTTCAGCTTTTGAGATACTTCTTGGATCAGCAAAATTGATTTGCATTGACCAGTTTCACTTAATTTGAAAACACCGTTGCCCATTTTTAAGACAGTGGTGAATAAACCACAATCTAACGGAATTTACAATGTCAGTTCGCACACAAAGAAAAAAAAAATGGATCAAAATAGATAGTATGTGAGGAGATTGGTAAAGACAGCATAGGCCTTCAGTTTAAACCATTGCGTAAGAACAGCGTTTAGAGTTGAATTCACCAGTCTTATATCTCATCCTCAGAATGCCAAATCGAACTGTTCAGCTTGTTTGTAATACTGGCACTCATCTCATTCATCTGTATACCTACTGTAATAGGTATAATTGTTCTTCGGTCTGTTTGGCTTTGGAAGAAAAAGCGAGGTACTGTAGACTTTTAAATAAATCTGACTTTTTTAAGATTGTCCAGCTCATGAATAAAAAAGAACTGAATACATAATATGTTAGCAATGTTATTATCCTTGTAACGACCCCATTCGTTTACCCAAGATATGTAGAATATATGTTTAGGTCGCAGCAGCTCCTATACTTTCTTGATGAAAGTAAAATGAATAAGTTAGAAGAAATTTGGTCAAATGAAATAAGCAGAGAATTGCTTCTTCTAAACAATTTCAAGGTAGTAAACACGGAGGTGAGCAATTTTCCAATCGCCTGCCTCGCAAGACAAAGAAAAAAGACCCCGAAAAACTCCCCCATCAACTTTTTTTTTTTCATTCACTATGAACCTAAATGTGTCCTAACTTATGTTTTAAAAAACTGTGTGAAAGCTTATGAGGTATTGAAAACTCACTTGAAAAGCATTCTCTATCACAATTAATCATTTCTTGTTTGTGCAGCCTGCCGTAAGGACAACATCATACAAAAACTGAAAAAATATTACTCCGAGATATTAAGTCATCATGAAATTTCTTTAACTGGAGAGTGTCCCTGTAGTGTGTTAGATCAACATGAATCAACTTACGAAGATCTCCTTACCACGAACAACCATCTAGATGAAAGCAGACGAGTGTTGTTTCTTGGACATTCGGAGGTATCTCAATATATCCTCCGAGAGTGGAGTAATGGAAACATCTTAGAAGATCAACTGTTAGTTTACGTTACGGACGGTGAGGAAAGTTGCATCTTGCAATTGGTGAAGAATATACTAGATACAGATTACACTGATTACTTACTCGAAGTCTTAAAACAGACACCCGTCATTGTGCTTATAAATTGTGACCTTTATAGCATCAAACGCAATCAGGTAGAAGGGAAAATTATAGATGTCAATCAGCTTTTAAATGATAATACTGACCAGTTTCCTCATGTAAAAGTTTGGGCAACTTCGAGTAAAAAGAGCGGAAACCATGGTCTCCGTAATCGTGATTTTGTAGTTCACTACGGGAAAACAACGGAACGAAATTGAAAAAAAAAATGAAATGCCAGGTGGAAAAAAAATTATTTCATTGTATTATGGAGAAAAAAAAACTTTTATCACAGCGAAACTGATCTGTATTCACGTAGTTCATGTAAAGTAACATTTTCCTCCACGTTCATGTAATTGTTTGCATTTACAGTAACATTTTAGTTGAGATATTAAAAAAAAACAAAAGCGGCATCAAAAGAAAAGACAAAAATGCGGAAAAGTATTAGATTTACAATGTACAGTATCAACAAATTTTTGATGTACAATATTAAACCAAGGCATGCCAATGAAATAAATCGGATAGAGGGACGAAGCTGATCTTAAGCCAGATGCAGTTGTTTTTTTTTTTTTTGTATTTTTATTCTTTAATTATGCTATATAATTATTATGCTGTTCAATGCCACACGAAAACTTATGACTGTAGAGAAAAACGTGTATGTGTTGTAGCCGATTCTTTCTAACATTTTGTGTTGTAACATAAGAAACTTTAAGAGCTTACAAGTCTTCTAAATTACGATAAATCATTATCTTGCTTTAAAAATAAAGTTGTTGTTACGATGCCGATATCAAGAGGAAAAGTAGCTGCAAAACTATGCTTTAAATGTTGTTTGTCGTCTCCATTTCAAGCAATATAATAATAATATGTGTAAATACAATACATCAAAGTGTCAAATGTGTTCCTTTTACCTCACCTCAGCAGTGAATTTATCAAGATCATAAACCTAGTTGACTTCGTAATTGCTACGGTCCAGCTTCTTCAAACTTTTATACGCGTATTAATATACATATGAGTGTCTGGGGCACTAGCGTATACAGGAGGGGTCATTCGGCAATGGTTCACATTACATTGTTCAGCCCCCTGATCCCCTCCCGGCCTGGCAACAAAAAAAAAAAAAAACTGAGTCAAAATGTACATCTGCTTTTCCTGATTTAGTGAATCAATCCGTCGTCAACCCATCTGGTATATTGCCCCTACAACCTTAGGTTTTGGACTGAAATGAGTCAGTGTAAAAATCTGTAATAATGAGTTTTGATAATTTATGGACTTTTGCAATAACTTGGTGAATGATTAAATTAATTTTAGACGTATTTCGACAAAGTAACTTTACCCGCAAATATTTCTTTGAGATGTACCAAGAATCGTCGCTATACGTGACTACAGGAAGCAAGTGTTATGGCTGAGGTATACCGCTGAATAAAAGAAGGAAAAAAAAGTTCACGTATGTACAGTATCGTTATTCGATACTAACCTAGATGAAATGTAGACAAAATGTGGGGAGGGGACACCTCACACTCGGGCATATTTTTTAATAGAATACTACGTTAAAGGAGGCGACATTGTCAAGGAAATGTAATTACCAGACTTAGTTTAATCCAAGTCAGTGTTCCAGTGCTACTGCTGAGATATCGCACGTTGTAACTTAAAAAAAATAATGAAATGGCACAGGCGTCGAGCCTTGACCACGTGCCACTTACCTTCAGTGCTATGCCTTTTCTACCCATAGGAATTCGATCCAATATTAAGTGGCATGGAGCCCTGTGGTAACCCCCCCCCCCCCTACCTTGTCGGATAATTGAATGAAAAATTGAAAATGTTGCCTTGGAAGTATTTGTGACTTTCCCAGTCTCAAATCTACTGAAATGACAGAAATAAGTGTGTGTTCTGTTCTTCTTCTGAACATACATGGACACTTCCAATAAAAACTCACAGTACATTTGTTTGCTGTGGGTATTGCTATCATTTATTCAATATATTTTGCTTTGTACAAAACCATCCCTCAATGTGAACTGACTATAGAATACAATCTTGGGTAATAACCGTGCTATGTTAGGAGTCTCTCAGTGGGAGGCTGAGTCCAGGAAATGGACATATCAATGGTGACCTCAGTGTCACAAAGGTTTGAAAGGATTGGTAAGATTTATAAGTCATATGTGTTCATTGGAATACAGGTCCTATAGGCAAAACGAGAGCTGTGTGGAACAGCATGCCAGAAACTAAAAATGAACTTTAAAATTTTAATTGGAAAGGACCCTTAGAATAGCAAGCTCCGACCTCTGCCATCTCACCTTCATGGCACCATTCCATGGGTCATATGCCCACATCCCCAACGAAAAAAGAAAATAATTGTGAAGGATCAGAGTCTTTTCTCAAATTTAGAGAGCAATTTGACAAGTAGAAAATCCCTGATTTAAAAGAAAAAAGAACAGCTATGGTATTTTACATGGACGCAGTTAAAACTTAAAAAAGAAATTGGGGTGGATTGATGTTCCCTCAGTACCCCCACCTGTTCCTCCATACTCATATAGTATCCTGAAAAAAACGATGGAAATAGGGTGTTATTGGTGATAAAAATGTTATTCCCTAGAGATAAAAATTTCATGCAGATTCCTAAATATTTGAAGTGCATCAAACAAAATTTGCTTTCCCGTTTCCTTCATTCTGGTGGTAAATGGATTCAATTGAGAGCAGGCAGGGGTCCCTGCAGGTAAAGTAAAGTTTTTCCCTCTTCGGATGGAATAAGTGTATGAAAATTTTCTTTGAGAACTCCCCAGAGAAAGGAGACCACTTTGAATTTCAATATTGCGGTTTCTGTCACATACTGTTGCGAATATATGGAACTCTATGAAAATGATTCACAATCAAAAGGGATTGATGGTAAAATGTAAGGTCGTGCCAGCAAATATTGTGTGTGTGTGTGTGTTGGGGGGTTGATAGGTGTGGATCTCAGAAAACTCACAAAGGTCAGCATGCCACAAATGGTACTGCATTGACTACGCATTTCTCGTGAAGCTGAAAGCGAGAACTGCCCCTCGAGTAAAATTGTGACAACATATAGACGCTTGAGAGTGACTCATTAAAGTAATAGAAATATCAAATTAAAGCGTTGCTTAAAATGAAAGCTCTGTGATTCATTATCTTAGGCAAAGAACCCGTAAATTCTTTAAGTGGTGGAGGTATACATGGACTTATTGTATGTTCATCTGCAGAAGAACTTTAAAATTTTAGGTTTAATACTTTTGATTTAGTATGATGACAGGTTGTGGCTAATACTGCACCTTCAAAGACGGCCGAGTGTGTCCACATACATGGCTAATATTACCCTCGGTATTAATTGGACAAATTTGTAGGGCGCAGAATGATTTTAGTCCGACTACATTTACACACTGTATGTATGTTCAGCATATGTTGTGCATGGACTCTATCGTTGGGCATCGTGTTTTCAGACTCTGAGTCTTTTCTGTGGTGGGTTCAGTAAGGTAGGGTCCCATTTTATAACAATTCAACCCCCCCCCCATTCAATACCTCCCCCTATACCAATTTCACTTTATCATACGTTTTTATTTTAAGAATGTTTCTGTGCTTCCTGGACATTGTGTCAACCGCTTTATGACTTTATCAAGTTTTAAGCTATTTACACGTATATGTTTTAACATCCCTCTTAAATTCTTCAACTGAAAATTTCAAACCTTTTACAGACTGAAAAATATTTGAAGATTGAAAAATAAAGCGTCTGAATCTATTTGGATTTATCTTTACCAAAAACATTCTGAAAATAAGTCTTATTATGGGTTAAAGAACTGTTAGCAAATCAGCACCGACCGCAATGAATCCTTACTTCGATTGAAACTGTTAGCCAATCAGCATCGACCATTGGACACTAGCAACAGTAGGACTCTGGCTAAACTCAACGATCTGAAGGCGGATGTAAACTGCTGCAGTCTAAATGTTAATGGATCTCAGTTATAGCCCACAACTTCTCACGACTGAATTAACCAAGCATAGAAACTTTTGTGAGGCAGAAGAACTTCATTAACAAAGTGATTTTCTTGTCAGAAGGTTTGCATTTTACCCACTCAGTCGTGTTTAGCGTAGGTGAAGCCTAACGTTATTGTCAAATAGGCTACATAACTACGTAAACAAAGATAGGCCTATGCATAGTATACACAATAATAGAAAAAAAAAAAAACAGGTCTAATCTAGGCGTAGTCTGGCGTTGCTAATTAATCATTGTAAGCGACTGACTAGCTAGTCCTAGGCTAGAGTAGTATAACCTTAGTACTAGTATTAGTAGAATGGTGGCTAGAGTAAAATAGATGGAGGCTTAACGCTGTGTATGCCCACCGCACGAAAATAATATGGGATCGCACTTTACTGTCGAGTGATCGACTAAGCAACCAACTTCTTTCTTCTTTATATAGAATTTGGGATATTGATGCATAACACTTAATTGCCTCTTTTTAATCGCTTTGCTAACTTGCTTTTGGAGGGATTTCCCATACTGCAATTATCGTCAGGAGATCCCTAAATCAAGACACTTTTCAAGACATGCAGGCATATAGCCTTCGCTATAGCCGTTTGTTATCTCATCTCAGATTTCAGTAATTTGATCCATATAAGTATAAACGACCTTTTTACATTAATAGCAAGAGCACCTTGATGACTGACACATCACCAGGCCTAGAATGACACACCCTTAGCTAGGTCTATATATTTACTGAACTTGAACCTGTTTTACTTCAGATAAGGAAACCAATTTTATTGAAAGTAGAATTGCATAACTCCTGAAAATAAGTCCATTGTGCTGCGTGTCACTATTCTTTTACATTTCTGGTTCTTTGACAAGGTTTTTCCACAGTTGCCTACACCCCAGGCCTCATATCCCAATTTGAAATGTCACTTCCAAAAAACGCCCTTAAGAACAGTACATACGCCAAACTTCGCGCACTGCAAAACTTTGCGCTTTCCAACAAATGAACACGAAAATGCAATGACCTTAGTAGCCTTATGAAGTTTTGACTACCATACCTTTCAATAACTTAAACAATTTGGAATATTGTTCATCTAATCGCCCTTGCCTAATTAGTCGACTTAACGATACTGCATTTGCTTAAGGATGGGTAGGCAAGGTCTAAAACATTCTATTCGCAGTTGCCGCCATTATGTTACAGGTTTCAAATCATGATTTAGAACATTCAATGAACTTGTTAATAACCGTTCTTGTTGCTAGCCTTTACAGATAATTGCTGCAGGTTTTCTGTAGGCACAGGAGTTGTTTAAAAGAATACTCCTGCTATGCATGCTAATGTCAAAGAGGTGCACGAGGTTTGTTAGGATTAGATAGCATCGTTAAATTAAGCAAATGGTCGTTAAAAGATAACAGAGTTCAAGGTTCCTACAGTTCCTACTAGATTAGCTAAATTTATTTTAAAAAGAAACTTCAGACTTGCTTACACAAGATTGTTAGATTAAGAGGGCAGTGACTACAAGTCCATTTTACGTTACGTTATAAGCGCGAAGTTTTATGCATCCATATTACACATCGAAATTACACCACGTGTCCAAAATAGTGATCCACCTTCGAGTTTACAGGACACACACTCTTCATGACATATGCTACTCTGGCATTGTCTTTGCTTACATACAACTCCACCCAAGTTACAATGTGTCAATTTTAGATGCATAAAATACATTAACAGTAGAAATCTTGGGTACAATTTGTGCTCAAATCTGTTGTGTTGTGCTTAAAATGGGAAATTACAGCACAGTAAATTTTTCCATATCACTAAATTTGTGAGACACTTCATGTATGAAAACCCCATCTAAATAAGTGTTTTTGATTTTACTATCTTGATAATCATTTGCCAAATCCTTAGCTGTGTCATTCTCGGTGCCACCGTGCTGCAAATAATACATTAAGAATACAACTAAATGCTGAATTCCATACAGTGCATATTATACACTGTAGGCATGAGGTTTTAATTGAATGAGCAACCTTACAAATTTGGAAACCATGAAATATTTTTTCATAGATAGGGAAGAAATTTGCAGGAAATAGATCAATATTACATCTTTGAAACATGCGTAGTAATGTTATGTACAACGAAGCAACTATTGTCACGTGGTGTTCCAAACATTTGTGCTCACTTCGTAGCCTCGATTGGGGAACCAACAAGGGACTACTAACGTGAGGGATTGAACCTGCTGCCCTTCTAAAGTAATGCAGTGACGAAGAGGATGGCGTTAACTAAAGCGAATCCAAAATCGTTGCAGAAAAGGGATGGAACATCACCAGAAAACGTGGCATTCAATGTGAGTATAGTAATGTTGCTGGTCGGGGAGGGTGGTGGGGGGTCGTTCTTCAAAGATATTTTATCACAAGATGAATAACTGAGTTGATTTAAAACTTCAACGGCAGAAAGCATAGAACTATTTAAACGAAAATTGTGGAAAACATGCTCTTTTTCATTTATGGACGGGGGGGGGGGGGGGGATGGAGAACAACGATAAATGTCAATAACCTTTAATGACACTTAATGGATGTGCTAACAATATGCAAGCTTTCTCATACAATTTGCTTTGAATCTGTCAAGAATTCTTTTTAGGTTGCTGGAATTAATTTTCACTGTTTTTTCCAGGTGAAGAAAATTACAAAAACACTTATTGTTAAGTGAGCTTTAATGTAGCTAACTAATGGTAGGCATATTAAAGAGACGAGAAAGTTTAAGATATTTGTTGGGTACTGTGATATCCAGAACATACAGGGGAGGTGCACATTGTGGAATATGCATCACTGACTGCTTGCTTACACTTAAAGTGTCTTTGCATTTTTTTTTTTTTTTGTAAGCAGCTCACTCTTGCCAAGTAAAGTAGCTTACCTGTCTGAGCCGCCTTAACTGTTTTCTTTCTTCTTTTCCAGTGTTAGCATGACGTGGAGAACAAGAAAGCCAAATAGGAGGGAATGTGAAAGGTATTGATTACTTTCATAACGTCATGGTTGTTAGTGGCCTCATTACATTTATTAGTTTCATGTTCATTATCATAGGTACAGTAATTATCACATGTTACAGATGCAATCATTTACGATCATATAAAATACGATTATCGACGATGGGTATCTGATACCATATGTTGACTATTTTGTTCATGTCAAGGCCATATCTTGGCTAACAAAACTGAAAATGCTTATACATTACTGTCAGTTTGATTACGTGCGTAATGAATTTTAGCTCAAGTTAACGTCCAGCTATGATCACCCATTGCTAATATTTGAGTGTGAATGACTTTGCTTTCCTTTGAAAGTGACTTACGTCCTCTCACTGCTCTACTGCTAAGATCAGGTGTTCATTCTAAGGACAAGACAACATATACAAGCAGATATGGTGCAGCCTTGATAAAGTGTATGCAGGTAAACACACCATGATATGGTTTATTGGATGCAAAACGCCAGCGTATGCGTTTAGCCGTTTTTTATTTTTGATGGAAGAAATCAGAAAACATTTTGGGATTTGATTTCAATGAGTTTGAAGACCAATAATGTCCTTTTGATATCTCCCCTTGCTTCCGCTTCTCTAATTTATATGATGAGACTGGGAACTGTGGCAGTTATGGAAAGATGTTAATAAGATATGAAGTTAATGAGTTGAGTCGGAGTAAAATATTTTCCCTATGTATCCTTGCATGACTTAAAGCACATGTGTATGATTTGTTTTCTTTAAGGAATAAACAGATGTTGGGAGGCTTTTACAGAATGGAACCTCAAATGCGAGATCTTTATTAACTGGATTTATAGGACCATACAAAATCCACCCAGTTTCCTTTGCTTGAAAAAATATGCTTTTCTTATCTGTTACAAGCTTGTTATTGCTCATTGTGTATTTGATGTTCACTAATCACCAGCTGGCAAACAGTCCTTGGATTTTATTTCATCGGTTTCGTGTACTATATCTGACGTTACTGGCAAACATAAAATCGGCTGAAGCAAGAACTTTAGCAACATCCCTTAGCAGTATTAGTAAGCTGGCATCGTTGCAACTTTTTTTTTGATTCATTAACTTGATACAAAATAAAATTAAAATGACTTTCGATATAGAAAAGAGTTAAACTTCTAAACTACAAAACCTCCATAGCATGGAAAACTCTTCATTTTGATTTTTAATTCATCCATTCCAGATTTGAATGTAATATTCAATTGTTAAAGAAATATACACAGTACAAAGCAATGATGCACTGTTTTGTCGTAATTTGTCTCCTCTGAATTCTTTCACCCTGGTTTTTTACTTTGGTCTGAATCAATTGTACAATTATTTAAATGCAAACAGACTGACGGTTTAAGTCTGACCGATTTGTATTATAAATCGAGAATTAAAATGATAACTTTGATTGATTTCAAATTCTAACGTTTATTTAACTAGTTTTCAGTTAGTGTAATAGACTAGAAATACATATTTTCACATACAATATTTCCTTAAATTTAGATTTTTTCAGTCTATTATACCTCTAAATAAGTTATTTGTATGTCTTTATTCTCAGGTGTTCGTAATTGTGATTCAAGAATTAAAAATTTCATTACTACATTTATTGTGCATCCATCCTTGTTTTTTAACTTGTTAATCTCACATGTTAATATCACATTTAGAAATACAGAATTACATATATATAATGTCCTTCCTATTTTCTTGCTTTACACTTCCCGTCCTCGTATTTTGTTTTCGTTTTTCCCCTCTTTTCCCCCTTCTGACCTTTCCTTTTCCTTGATATAGCAAGTGATGAAAAGGGGAAAGGGATATAGTTCCTTGTCACCCCCGTGACGTCCCTGGATTATGCTGAACATATTCATTTAGGATCACCATTTTAATTTTTCATTATGCTCAGTCCCCAAAGACTTGCGATCCTATTACGATGGCCTATTAGGGCCATAAAATATAAAGTCCATAAAAGTATAAATATAAAGGGAAGGAAAATATTGGTAGGTTTAAAAAAAAAATACAAAAACAAAAAATCTGACTGTGCGTCTGTTTTAAAATTATTATTTACACATCATCTGTAATTTTCTGAGATGGAAAAATCCACAGGCGGGGAGAAGTACCGCAACGTCTCACCTATGCTACCTTTCACACCAGATTAAGCACTGTTTTACTATTTTATTAAATTGACTGTGTCTCTGTTTTACAAAATCAACTGTTTTTCTGTTTTATTAAACTGACTGTTCTTCTGTTTTATAAAACTGACTGTTTATACATTTTATAAAAGTGACTGTTTTTCTGTAAAAAAAAAAAAATGACTGTGTCTCTGTTTCATAAAAGTGACTGTTTCCTCTGCTCTATAAACTTGACTGTTTTTATGTTTTATAAGTTGACTGTTTCACTGTTTTACAAAATTAACTGTTTTCAAACTGACTGTTCTCTTGTTTTATAAAACTGACTGTTTATACGTTTTATGAAATGGACTGTTTCTATGTTTTAAAGAACCTGACTGTCTTCTGTATCATAAAAGTGACTGTTTTTCTGTTTTATAAAACTGATTGTCATCTGTTTTATATAATCAGAATTCTATAAATAGTAACCAACTGTTTTGTTGAAAAAAATTCCGGGACTGGCACATTGAAGTTAGCAAACAATATCAGGCTGCAATGGTTACAACACGAATCCTACGAAGTTGCTTAATGAACGTCTCTTCGGTAAACTGTAATAACCGACGTCCATCCATAGGCTATTCAATATCGTGGATATAGAGTCATGTGTCAAGTCCATCCTTATTCACACTCTTTTCCACATACACATTCTTATTCACATTCGAGTGGTGGAGGAATGGGGGTATGTGCCTCAGTGATGTTTCTGACCCTCAAAGTAAATTAACTTGACGACAAATTGAAGCTAAATTTATTTTAGGGAGTGGGATAAAGCATAAAATAAGGGGACAACATGGTACTAGAAATGCCATTTTTAGTAATATGGATGGTGTTTTTCAGCAAAATGCTTCAGGCGCGCTCTGCTCTAACTGATGGTAAATTTTGTTTTTATATGGTATATGCAGGCAACTTTCCTTTGTTGTAAAGGTTAAAGCGCTGCTGTCGGCGAACAAGGGAAAAGGTGATTGAGTAGGTGGACATATAATATTGATGTTTTTTTCTTTTTGTCATCAATTGAGTAATTACAAAAATGAGACCCATATTTCAAGGCTGGGTGCACGCAGCGTAGCACACCCGGGAAGTGTGCTCGTGTCCGGTCATCTGGGAAGTTTACAAAACCGAAAGTTATCTGTACCCTTCCCTACAACTGATGGTGGTGAACCGTTTGAATTATCCTGTCTGCGAAATGTCCTCATGCCACTACCACTGCTACGTGATGTGTCCTCTCGTAGATATGGTTGGCCACAGCTTACAAAATTACTGATTTAATGTCAACATTAAATCTAATTAATTCTTACATCAAATCGAATTAATGTTGATATTAAATCAATTTAGTTCTAAACCCATAAGAGAAGCTTTGTAAATGCCTATATTAAATCTACTTTTAAATCGATGTAATGTCTACATTAAACCAATTTATAGACGTCTTAATTAGATTTAATGTAGATATCAAATATATAATGTCTGCATTAAATCGATTTAAAGTCTACATTACATACCCTCGTTGATATGGTTGGCCGCATAAACATAAAATCAATTTCGTGCTGAGCCAATCAGAGTACATTTTTAAATGTCTACATTAAGTCTATTTAGTGTTGACATTAAATCTATTTAATGTAGACATTAAATTTGTTTAATGTAAACATTAAATCAATATATACGTAGGCCTATACATGAATTGGATTTAATGTAGACATTAAATCGATTTAATGTAGACATTTCGTCTAAGCACGAAATCGATTTAATATCAACATTAATTCTATTTAATGTCAACATTAATTCGATTTTATGTTGACATTAAATCGGTAATTTTGTCCTCTTCAGCCGACCATACGCGATTGCCATAAAAATGGAAGTAATGGAATCACTGGGGGATTCTCCTTCTCACTCACACACGCACAAATTTGCTCATGCTGATTTAAATTACCCTGGTTCAAGCAATCCGCAAAGTATCGAAATATTGCTGGGCCGTTAGTCCTTTTAATTGACCTCTCAATTTCGGAAAATAATTGCGTTTCAGGTGGCTAATTCTGCCATATGATTTTAAATTCTCCTAACAAACGACAAAAAGTGTAAAACACTGTAATGTACTAGTTGACAGTTTTCATTCAAATCAACTGTGTGCTTCCGTCTTTGAACAGTCCAATGGGTAGAATACTAGACTAGTACTGAATGTTCAGTTAGTTAAAACAAATCATGATCACTGACACTGCGTGATGAACAGTCTTGTCACTGTATGCGCAGCGAGCATTCTGAAAACAGTTGGGTACCTATAGCCTTACTAGGTGGACTCAACTTAAATTGGGTATTTTTGTGGCTCTTTTTTGGTTCGATTGGCTTTGAACCCTCCTCACAAATCCATACTTATTTATACTCCAAAGTGTGAATTTCACAGGCATAAGGACTCAAATACAGAAATACACAAGACAAACATATCGTATTCTGATTCTCACCTGTATTTAGAATGCAACGTCTGAGCCTTGAAGTGACTTACGTTTACTACAAGGTGAACTCAGTACGGAACTAAAGTGTAACACCAATAAGTGGGGCATGAATGATTCAAGATCCAGGAAAAATTCTTACCAATCTTGATATGGAATTCGATCGTACCCTGAATGGTTCATGTCTCAGCTAAACAGTGACAGGTGCTACAGTGCTTCATCAACAGATAAAGGTACATTTGTATATTAGTTTACAACGGATCCTCAGGGGAGGGAATGTAGGGTGCCTCATCCCTCCCCTGTCAAGTGAAAAATTTCTTATGGGGACGGGCCTCTTCCAGTAACACCTTCTATAGGGTGGTGATGACTTATCTGATGCTTATGAAATGAAATTAAAAAATGCACTATTGATATTTGTACTTCAATACCAACACAGGTATAAAGGTATCCCACGCATATGCATACATACGTAAGCACTAGCAGTTAGTCAGTCCGTACAAACAACCAATAAGGTCTATCATACAAGCAACATTTTACATTATTGTACCACCTAACTGATGCACTGCCTAATTCATCGGCCATGAACGCTAGCGTGCCCACTAGAAGCAAAAATGCTGTTTAGTAGCTTGCCTCACATGTTGAATTGTATCCACAAGAGTGTGGATCACTGTCGTTAACTGCAAAGACGAAAAACTGTCACTGAGTAATATGTGAACTGATAGTTCAATTAACAGCTAGGGAATGACAAGTAGGAATCATTTCAGGTAAAGAAGCTACTCTCATTGACCAACGTAACTTCTGCAATTCATAGTTAGGCCAATGTTACAGGGACATGCATTTGGGGTTTAATTTACAAACGGTTTGTCATTCAAGTCACAATGTAATGGCGACTATACTCCTCCGTAGCAGCGGTTCCTTTGGAATTTGGTTCAGGGTTGCTAGCTGTTGTTGCTTACCTGTCAACTCCAGCAACGGTGTACGTCACGAGTAACGTACTGCCTACTGGCTAACCCTATGTAAATATCTAGGGGCCGTACATATGCACACGAGGTGTCGACGTTAACGTGTTCAGATTACATTTCTGCATCGAACAGGGCAGCGTTAAGGTAAGAAAGGAACTCATCAAAGAAATATTCTGGCCATCCTGTCAGTTAGAAATACGATGATCAGATTGTCAATTTGATAAAACAGAAAAACAGTCAATGTTATAAAACAGAGACACAGTCAATTGTATAAAACAGAAAAACAGTCAATTGTATAAAACAGAGAAAGTTAATTTAAAAAAAATAACAGATAAACAGTCAACTTTATAAACAGTCAATTTTGTAAACAGAAAACAGTTAATATTATAAAAGAGATACAGTCAAGTTGATAAAACAGAAAAAAAGTCAACTTTACAAAACATATAAACAGTAAGTTTTATAAAACAGAAAAACAGTCAACATTTTAAAACAGACGCACAGTCAGATTTTTGGGTATTTTTATTTAATTCTATCAATATTTTTTCTTCCCTTTATATTTGTATTTTTATGGACTTTATATTTATATTTGTATGGCCCTAATAGGCCATCGTAAAGATTCCTTACAATTGTTTTGTCACTCTTGTACATTCTCTTTTAAACGTATCCAAGGCAAGGAACAATGCAATACATGCTTCGGAAGTTCGAGTTTATTATTGAATTTGCTGACAATTAATGACGTCATGTAGTAATTCCTTTTTTTTTCGGTTTGTATTTGTTTGATCACAGTCTACAGCATGGTTTATTTACATTTCAAGGTTAAATTCCTGTGGCAACCTGAATGACTAATTGTATGAATTAAAGGTAATTGGTACACGGTGTGATGAATAACCAGTTACTGTGGAAAGCTACCTGGCATTAAATATAAGCTTTCAGAAACTGGGTTAGAGAAGGTGGAGCAAATGTGATCGCTACAAAACGTTAAACCACCGCAACATATTAAAAACAGTGTAATAGCTGGCCTCATACCAGATAAGCTGGTGCTACCCATACCCAGAATGTTGAATGTGGGTGACTCACGGCATACGGTGATAAACATTTGCAAACGGTGAACGTACACATTATACATCATCTATATGGATAGCTTAACCTAATAATATGAGAAAGGAAAGAACATAAGGAATAAAATAAAGTCGAGAGATAAATATTAAACACTGTCCCTATTAATTTTTAAACATGGGTTACTACACGTGTAGAAATATTAAAGGTGATACATAACATAAAGCCAATCTAGAGAGAGATGTTATAAATCTAGAGTCTAAACTTTTTTGTTAACAAGTAAGTTTTATTTCTGTAATTAAAGGTTTACCAATTTCGTTTACTCGTAGTGGTCATCGAAATCAATTTCTTTAACATTATAGGTCAAGGTATGTATTCTGCTCTTAAGTCAGGTTCTCACTGCACCGACTACCCACGACCCGACGAGACTCGACGTCGCGTCGGATATAATCGTAACGGTGTGGCCAGCCCTAAGACTATGATTCCGTCGGCCCACAGTGTAGCCAGTAGGAAAGAAATATACACTCACATGACGACTCTGCTCGACGTGGCACCTGACCAACAATCATATAACAAGCATGTATAACATTCTGAATCCAAGAAATGTGTAACGAGTTTGTAATCATGTGGGTATAGAGACAATGCATGTGCAATCCGACTTTGAGAGCTCAGTCTAATCGAAACATTATTCAACAAGCCAAGGTACTTGGAATTAGTTATAAAAATAAGACAAAACAAAATATTTTTCATTGATGGTGCTTACTATGTATTTACCATGTTTACGCAAACGCAAAATTATACCAATTATGGTACAATTTTGTTATTGGGATATTCGGCTCTTTTATATCGTGGGCAAATTGGTACCAATACATCCTGAGTTGGCACTTAGATGAAAGACTTTTGGTTTTCCGAACACACAAATGTCCATGATGTTTCATGTATTTGGGTTATGAAAGTTGACAAGAGACTAAAAAGTCTATTTGGGCTATGTTTTCGCACTGTTCCGCAAATGAGATAAAAAGCAGCCCCATCGCTCAGGGTCGTTGCGGTGTGGCATGGTGTCGTCGTAATGATGGGAGACTCCACTCTGTCGACGACTTTTTCACGACTGTCTACGATTGCCGACTGTCTACGAGTTTTGTCGGATCGCGAGTAGTCGGAGTGGCTTAACACTCCTCGGTCTATCCACAACTTTCAGCGTTCACAAAGTACTGATATACTGTAGTACCATCCATTCAACTTTCTACCTCATGTGTTTTTTTGTTTTTTTTTTGTGAAAATTACGTGAACTTTTAGAATATGCAGCAAAGTTGTTAGGTTGCGCAGAAGACAAATGACTGGAATAATAATGTTATTTTTAGTCGCAAATTCTTCCCTATTTTAATATACATCATTCCACGATATAATTTTGGGCCCCTAAAATTGCTTTGCCCCTTAAAGTTGCTTAATCTCTTCGTAAATTTGCACTTCCTGTCCCTCCCAGTCCCACAGGGGTTCTTGAGTAATATTACGTAATGTCTCATGGTAGAAGTAAGGGTGATAAAATAACAACGCTGTTAAAAATTGCGTTCGACGCAAAACATAAAAATAAAGAAACTAATGTAATAAAAAAGGATCCAGCATCGTAATCTGTTCTGCACATCCCTCAATGTGAACTGGGAGTGATTTTTACCTGTTTTTTTTTCTTCTTCATTGAATAAACACAGCCATCAGCTACAAAGTCCAATTAATAAGCCTTCTACTGCAAACAATCTGGCAGGGTCTCTTTTTGGACAAAGACTTAAAATCCACAAAATCCACCTCTTAACAATCGATGCACCGCTGCCACGATAGAGACTAAAAGACAAAAAGAAAACATCGCAGTACGTGCTTGTATTCAATTTGCTTGGGTTATATAGAGCCCCAAAACACTGGAAATGAAGTGTATTTACTTAGCTTTGTGGGTGGTGATGGGATGTGCATGTGCAAATATTAAAAAAAAGTTAGAAATGAAAAACAAGACACATTGGATATATACTCCAAGGCATAAGAGATAGTAAGTTTTGAAGTTTTACCAACTGTTTGAAGTTCTACCAACTGTTTAATACGTATCGTGACAAGGTTGCAGCCTAATCTAATTTCCCATCGATCAACGATAAACCTTTTTAGGTATAACACTTAAACGAGTCTCCTTCGTCACTTCATTCTTCTAAATTTGGGATATATTCTGACCAGTTGTCAGAGTGATGAGTTCACGCACATCCTGCAAATTGGGAAGGCAAAGTTATTATGCAGTGTTTAAGTTCCTGCATTTTTTTTTCATGGTATCACAACAGATCCGTTACAAGGGAAGTAAATTCCTTGTATGAATAAATATTTCGTTAGGGCTTACCTCTGAATGAACAATTGCCTGTTGTCTTTTCTTTTTATCTGGAAATTGTCATCTCTCTGGTCTTATTAAATATGCAGCCACGTGAATATCATGGGCAAGATTTAGATCGGAAATAATCTGATTCTTGACACAACTTAAAATTTTAGAACCTGCTGCACATTTTGATCTTTTCTATTGAAAGTTCAAATAGATTGGAAGTAAATCTAGCATGTCGGATACTTTATTGAAAAAATACTTTACTGAGAGCATCCAATACTGAAGAGTGATATCCTGATTTTTTTTTCTTTACATGTTATAGGTAGGATAATGTTTCGAGTCAACATCTTGTAGGTATCTTATAGATCACATGTCAAAAAACTAACATGTAATGTGTCTTTTTTATGTTTCTTCATTTATTTACAAGATAGATCATGTAACAAATACTAAATAAACTCCTTCAATTTCACAATCTCACAATGCATGTGCCACGCGGGTTGTATCCAGTTGTCAAGAGCACCCACGACCCACTCTTTTGTAACCCTCATAAGCTAGACAATTTTTACTTAAAAATTTTATCGTAGCATTAGTTTCCTTATGAAATGTCAATGTGTATCTACAGGAATCCTTTATCACTACAAAACATAGTCACTTATCTTAACTACCTGTTAGGCCTTTCGTAAAGCCTCCACATCTTTGTCACTGTTCCATACATCATATGCAACCACTCCCCTAGGCCCCCTCGTTTATTTTGGGTATGCCCGTATTTAGAGACTCCGAGGAAGCACCTGGTGAAATCTGGAAAGTCCTATTGCTTGCCCACAACCCTGGTTGTACATCCTTTTCTTGATTTATTCTTTCTCTTTTTCTTCGCAGGTAAGCAAAGAGTTACAGCGCCAATGTCACGATGTTCTGGCTTCTACCAATTTTGTGCATTTTTCTTTGTCGAGGTCAGTTACAAAAGCAAAACAAAAGTGAAGAAACTGCAGTTACTTTTGGATACAGTTTATGATTTTGTATTTTAAAGTATAATTCATTGAGCTCTCGTTATGATCAATCAAGTAAAAATTGTTTACACGTTCTTCTTTCAGGGAATTGCATCACATGCCCTTCGATACAAACTGTCGAACGAATGGAAAACAAATCCATATCATGCGTTGGGGATGGAGATACTGATCAATGTTACTGGTATTTGGGATCAACTACATCAACACGTCCGATACTAAAACTGGTCAATAACATAAAAGACGGAACAAAGTTACATGATGAACATTATGACATCACTGATGATTGTGGAATGAAAATCATTAATGCGCAGATATCACATGAAGCCACGTACACATACGTAGCTTTCTTCTCGGATGGTAGGGACTGGAGGCAGGATATATCTGTTATGGTAACCGGTAATTGATAGATTAATTTCATATTTGAAGAGAGATCAGAAAGTCAGACATAGACGGAATGACAGAGACATGACAAAAGAATGACAAAAGAAAAACAATGCAATTAATGATGCTTTAAACTTGAAACAGTGAAACACCGTTTGATTGCCAGGTCAACCCCCTAGGAGGTGATCAACTCCTAGACCTACTCCTTCGGGTCACTCAGGGTGAGCTTACCTTAGAATAATTGCACAACTGGAACCATGAACCATGAAACTCATCTGTTATACAAAATTATTTGCATTTACCAATGTGTGCAGTGACATATTGACTTTAGATAACTGCTGTCATGCCGCTGTGTCTCTCTGGATGTTTGTGAAATTCAGATATGATAATGCTTCTTTGGACTTCCAATGACAAATCTTAGAAATATGTCTCATGGTGAAAAATTTGTCTGCTCTTAGTGTACAGCTTAAACAGATACATACTATTTAATACATACTTTAGTTATGCTTATCATTTGCTTATATAGGTGTCTTTACGTTTCCCATTCAGTGAAGAAATTTAAAAATGGGGCAATTTACGTGTTACAAGTTACGTGTTTAATTGACCGTACATTGCAAACTGTTGCACATCATTCTGGTGAATTTTCGTTACACGAGGGCTATCAATTAATAGTATGATCCTGACTGTGATTATTGTTTCTGATTAAACGTTTTACGTAGTAAGAATGTAATATGTTTACGCTATTTTCACTTCTTTGCAATCAGTTACACCAGCGCACAATTGTCCAAGCGTTCCAAATTGTCATACCTGTGATACATGCACAGTTGCCTCAACCGAGAACGAAGTTAAAAGATTAACCTGCTCCATCGACAGAATTCGTCCTGCCGTTTCGTTGTATTGGCACCATGAAGGAGATATTACCATTGTAAGCAACAGTTCACATTCTGAGCCAAATTATTCACTAAATGGCACGTGGGATTCTTCAGCTACTATTGAGTATGGTTTAGCGTGTCAGGAAAATGCAACTTTAAGTTGTATGAGCCAAGAACCAAATATATCGTCTGCAATAATCGTGGTAACCTCAGGTATGTCCCTCTGTTTGCGTTAAACCTTTCGGTACATTCATGTTTAATTCACCACATTCACCGAAAACAAAGTAAAAAAAAAGTGCCTTCCATTTATTATCAGTCCCTAACGGAATCATTATACCGACTATATGTATTTGCCATGTGATCATCAATTTTTGTGCTGAAGTGATTCAGAATCGCTACATCAGATTGCGTACAGTACATTGTGAATAATACTTAAATTGAGATAGGGGTGTCAGAATGTTTTCTTCAATGGCTACATCTCGTCACCTTTGGAAAGCAGGTTGCAATAAAAGAAAAACAAAACTATCATGCAAATGTTTTAGCAGCAATGTATCACCAAGCGGCTTGTTCACTTTGTTAATTTGTATTTGTCCCGTAAGAGATGAACGGGTATGAAATACACCATTAAATATTTCTTTTTTTTAAAGAATGTGATCCCGTAGCGAATCCTGTTGATACTCGTGACTCATCCCCGGATAATAATCCCCCAGAAAGATTCCCAGTGATGATGATTGTATCTACATCAACTATCGCCTTTGTTATCTTGATCATGTTTATCATGTGGATGGTATGGATCAGATCAAGGAGACCATTCAACAAACACGGTAAGTCTTCTTGTATGTAGGAGACAGATAAACGTCATCGTATAACATCCACTATAATATAACATCCACTGTAATATAACATCACTGTAATATAAGGTTGCTCTAATATAAGGTCATTGTATTCTCAATCTATTTTTTTATGATTCCATTCTGATAGATAATTTAAGTGTTGAGTTCACTTGAGTGCTTTATTTCTTTGAAGAATCCTCTGACAGGACTTGTATTATTCAGTATTTACGAAACAAGGCACTTATGTTATGTCGGTTCAGTTGCACGATAAAGAAAAAGTGTAAACTGGTAAAAGTGATCGATGAATGAGTAAGCAACAGAAACTAATTTTTTCTGAAAGACTAATATGACAGCCTGACTGTTAATAGCTTTTCTTACACTCTTCAGTATCTTCAAAGTTTCTACTTCAGTTCAACTTCAGTTTAACCTGAATTACGGAAACTATTGTTCCATTATCGAGATACGATGATTTTTGCTAATAGGAAACAGCAAACAACAGTATGCAAGAATAACACTCTTCCTTATTGAGGCGGAATTAATCGCATTGCACAAAGACCTTACATACACGCTATCTGTGTAATTAAATTCTCTATTCTAGTGTCCTTTCAACATTGTAACATCTTGAAAAAAAAATCAAATTTTGTGTGCATTTTTACGCGTATGTAAACATAAATCAAGTGAAAGTTAACATTATTGCCATTGGATGCAGTTTCAACCAGTGGCGGCGCCAGAATGTCAGACGGGGGGGGGGGGGGGGCAAACTGAGGGCAGAGGAAAATGTTCGGGGGCAAAGATTCTCCTAGAAGAAATTCTCGGAAAGAAACCGAGCACGAAGCGCGAGGCCGTGCGGGTGGGGTCCAGGAGCCCGCCGTAGGGCCCCTGGTGGGGTCCAGGGGGCGAAGCCCCCGGAAGCTCTGAGGTTTTAGCATATCTCTGGGTGGAAAATTAAGTCCCAAGAGAGGTATATTATTTATTTTTATATTATTTATTTTTTCGGTTGACCTTACTCCAAGATTCCCAACTTTTTTCTTTGGGAGTACCATTTCACATTTACGCGGTGCCACCGAGTACACACACACACACCCACACACACATAGGCTACATACACTTCCATTCCAGTCACTTTATTCTATAAAAACGTGCAGTACTTACCAATATTCTTTGACAGTTCAATTCAACAACGACATTCCTATATTTAGGAAAACAACCACCTACCCGCCCTTCCCTTATGCTGGACGGTAAACATTCCAGAGAAAATTGGTCTGACCAGGGCATGATAAGAAAACTGGCAGCCTGTGTAACATATATTAGGCATTTATCATTCATAGTTCCCCGGAAGCTGTTCTTATTCGGTCCAAAGCCAATACATAGTTTTGTGATTAAATTAATTTTGGATGAGTACAAGATCTGATTGGGAAGGGTGAGAACAACTGGGGGGGGGGGGCAACTGGGGGCAAGGAAACAATCTGGAGGGGCAAATACCCCCTCATGCCCCCCGTAGCGCAGCCACTGGTTTCAACGTAATGTCTTTTAAAATTCCAATGCCTAATTACAGCGTTAATGATAATAGGAAACATTCTGATTTTGTATTCTATAGATTCAATAGGCGATCCTGCGTATAAATCAATGAAGAACGATCTGAAAGACATTTACTCCCATTACTTGATTTCAGAGTCGGATCTTTTGTACACAAGTTGTAAGGTTAAAATAATTACTACCAATTCGGACACGTACTTCTGGAGTACTAATAATCTGTTGGATACGTCGTTTCTCTCAGAAAATAAGCGAGCGTGGTTTTTAGGTGATCCAGGTTACGGAAAAACTGCTTTTTTTCTACACGTGCTTCAAAAGTGGATAAAGGACGAAGCAATGGAGGATGTAATACTACTTTATTTTCAAATAAATACTTTGTCTAACATCTCCAATATTCTGGAAGAGATAATGTCGATTCTGCCAGAGAAACCCACATACGATGTAAATAAAATCTTAAGGGAAAAACAGAGTTTAGTTATTCTTGACGGATTAAATTGTATCAACCAGGAAACTACAAACAAGCAAAACACAGATGATGTGAATGACTGTAAATTAAATGTAGAAGATCTTCTGCAAACTGAAAACAGCAATTTTCCATACATGAATGTTTGGATAAGTTCGCGTAGACCTAAAAGTGTGGAAATCAAGAAAGATCTGTTTGCTAGAGTTGACTTTAATGGATTCAGCGAAGAGGAAAGAGATCGATTCTTCTCACAAACAGTTGATAACTATAACAAATCATGTAAAGGTAAGATGAGCAAGAAAGCTGAAACAGGAGAAAATGCACCCTTGATTTCAGGTAACTCCCTAATACATATGAAAGACGAATGGAATAAACTTTATTCCGACACTGGAAAAATGAAGACATGTCCAATTGTAGCCCGCTTATTTGCCTTCAACTTTTTTCGGTTTTGTGATGCTGCTGTACCAATGACACCAAACTCTACGTCATCTCATGAAGTTTTGTGGGATGTGGAAAATCTTCAGATTGACCTATCCCATGTACATTGGCATCTCTTAGTGAGCTTGTTAGAGTCCAGCAAGCAAGTTCAATCAAAAGAGTTAACCATCAATAAGATATTCGGAGGAAAGAACTTGTCTTTTGAAAAGGGTAAAGCCGGTTACCAGAGAAATGCGGTGATAAGGCTATGCATAATTTGCAGGGACTATGAAGTAAGTATCGTCTTAAATGGAATCCAGTACATAGTATATACACTCTTAGAAAAGAAAGAAAATCCGTGTTCGTACACTGGGATGCTAGGGTCCTCGAGAATAATTTACTTGAAGTATTTAAGATACTCTGTTGCGATCATTTATCATCTTCATTCCAGGGAAGAACCGTTTGCTGGTCGGAAAATTTAGAAAATGTACCTACTTTTACAACCGAGTACATATTCTTTGCATTTATTGACAAAGTAAAATGAAGTATATGTCATAAAGCATTCATGTAATTTTTGTGTGATCATGTTGCCTTTTATTACGATACTTGCTCATCTTTCTGTAGAATTATATGTGATATGGTTAATTCAAAAACGGTGAGACTTACTTCAGATCAATAACAAGAATGATAACTGATAAGATATGAGTAAAATTACAATGACGTAACATTATCATATGTTCATCAACAGGTAAAATGTGAAAGTCTAACGTTTTACAGAGATTACCCACGTTCACTTCATAAATACTTGCCAACCGTTAAGGATGGACTTACTTTAAAAAAAATAAAGCTGGCAAGAGAAGACTTTATCGGTCTCATCAACAGGTCTCCTGGGAGAATAAGAAATGTAAGGTATGTTTTTCGTAACTGGTTTAGGGGAGTATATATGATTAAAATATATCATATAATGAAATATTTATTGCAGTCAGTGTGTCTAATCATTGTTTTTGGAGAAATCGTTACCTTTGTAATCACGCGGTGGTGTATGTGTATGTACATGTGTGACGCCTAACTTGCAAGCATTTTATCTCAGTGAGGAAAGTTTCGAAAGATCTCATATTTAGTGAATAGGTGAAACACAATCAATATAAGGACCCTGTTAGTTTTGGTAGAAGTCAAAAGCCATTTGGGGTCAACAGTTTTCAAATTGTAAGAAAAAATGTAAACAATATCTCAAGAAGGGAACATTCCATCAAGTATCTCCTATTTAGTATGTAGGTGTACCACATTTAGCACAAGATCCTTGTAGATTTTTGTGGAGGTGAAAGGTTATTTGCGGTCAACAGCACTCAAATTGTAAAAACCATGTTAACACGATATCTCAAGGAACGAAGGTTTGACAGATTTCATATTTGATGTGAAGGTGTACAACATTGGTTAAAAGGCGTGTAGAGTTTTTGGTGGAGGTCAAAGGTCTTTTGGGGTGAACAGGGGTCAAATTGTGAGAACCTCGTATACATGAAGTCTTAAAAAAGGAAGCTTGGAAAGATCTTATATTTAGTATGTAGGTGTACCACATTAGCTACAGGAACCCTGATGATCTATTGATTTTGGTGGCCGTCAAAGGTCATTTTAGGTCAACTGGGGTCAAACTGCGGAACATTGCAGTTACAATATACTATGATGAAGATAGGACGCTTGGACGGGACTCATTTGTAGTACATAGGTGTACAACATTAAGTAAAAGATCCTCAGTGTTGTTTTCGGTACAGGTAAAAGGTGATTTGGGGTGAATAGTGGTCAAATTTAAAAAAAAAAAAAAAAAAAACTTGTAACATGACATCTCAAGAAGAGAAGAGTGGACAAATGTGTTACGTAATATGTTGGTGTACCATATTGAGTGCAACATCCCTATTGATTTTGGTGAAAGTCAAAGGTAATTTGGTGTCAAGAAGGGTCAAACTGCAAAAACCTCGTAAACAGTATATCTCAAGAAAGGAAACTTGGAAAAATGGTATACGTGGTATGTAAGTGTACCACATTGATTACAAGATCACTTTTGTCTTTGGTTGAGGTCAATAGTCCTTTGTGGTCAATAGGGGTCAAATTGTGAAAATATTGTTAACAAGATATCTCAGGAACGAACACTTGGGCAGATCTCTCATTGAGAATATAGTTGTATCTCATTGAGTATGCAAGAATTCCATCGTCTTTGGTGAAGCTCAAAGGTCATTTCAAGTAAACTGGGTCACATTATTAAATTCTTGTAAACGTCATATCTCAGTAAGGCAAGCTTGGACAGATGTCATATTCAGTATATTGTTGTATCTCATTGAGTACAAGAACCGGCTGGTCTTTATTGGAAGTCAATGTTCATTCAATGTCAACAGTAGTCAAATTGTGAAAACCTTGCCAATAAATCAAGTTTGCACAGAGTTGATATTTCATATAAAACGTAGATAGCCTTTTTACACGTACTAATGCTACAATGTAGATTCATAAAAGAAAAAAAAAATTAGTCGGATAATCGAAATCAAAATTCGTCTGCGCATTTTGCTTCACATTTCTTGTTTAAATGTTGAAAAATAGCAACAATTGTTGACTCTTACTTTTTATTCCGTTACGTATAGGTTCATTGATTGTCAAATGCCCGAAAGCTTTAGCAGAGAAGAATTTGAGGCAGGGGAATACCCGAAAGGTGCACAATTAAAGATAATACCTTTATATGTTTAACTCTTAATTATAATGAATTAATGCCAAAGGCTCGCCAAAGAAACTGATTAAAGTGAGGTAGTTTCTAAGCTTAGGATATAAGTTATGATAGTAAATATGTTGACTTACTACAGCATGATAAGCGTTTATCTCATGTTTGTACTTTGTCATACATGACAATACATACGAATGCCACATTCCCAGGTCAATTGAATAACATATAGTGGGATACGATGAACACTGAGACAAAAGTCTAACACATTATAAATTATGTTAAAATTTGCTAAAATTGCATTGCGTTGATTAAGCGTAAGATAAAATTATTCTCCCAAAACCGGAAGCTCCTTTCCTTACGTTAATCCCACTTTTCATAACTGCATTTAATGGAAACTTCTTTATTCGGCTTCCGGTACGTTGAACTTTAACACAGGAGCGCAATCCACAGATTTGCGCATGTAATCCTTATCAACTTTTTTTTCATTCCTTCTTTTACATGTTTGATGTTATAGTCGAGATCCTAAACGAACATCCTACGCTACATGCACACTACAGAGTACACGTAGCAAGTGTTGTGCGTAACCGTGTAGAGTGCGGGTACGCGTGAAGCCCCTGACAGGATCTTCGACTGTAGTAGGAGTCAAAAATTCAGATCATGGGTCTCCATATGTCACCTTTGACATTCAAAACACTGCGGTCTACCCTCACCAAACGGAAGTGCTTGCAGCAAGCGCGCCGTACATTGGCGGTAAACACCCCGAAAACATATGAGTTCACAAGGTGGCTTTGATAGAACAAATTTTGCAAGAGCTAATTGTAGCTGTGGTCACATCTTTAGGGGTGTGCGAATGTAAAAATTCGGACTGTCTAGGAGTTTTCACTATATTATTGGCAACCACACCATTCGGACGCTAGGAATACCTTCTCAGGAGGGGGTGAAACAGTAAAGGGGTGCAGTCTTCATGAGAAGGGCATTATCAGTCTCCCCGAGACCAAAACAAACATTTGGGGGGAAGAGGTGCGGGGAGGGGAGGTGTGAGAAACACCCAGACTATTCCAGCGGAAAGCCACCATTTGTTTGGACAAAGCATTCAATGAATCCTTGACTTCGCCAACCTCCAAGATGGCAGGAAACGGTACGAATGTGCAAGTACTCAGCTTGAAAATGGAAATCATGTCTGCCATTCATGTAAAAACAAAAATCAGTCTAGAAAAATGGTAATATATGCTAGGTAAGCTGATCTCATACAAGAATCGAAATGAATTAGGCAACGTATTCCATATTTTTACTGAGTATTTGGCGAATAGTTTGTGGCTGAACACATAGGCGCACAAAGGACTATAAAGAATAATTTTATTTCATTGAGGGGGACAGAGACTGTTGGTCAGAATTATTTTTGTTACTAAGTAGCGGGGTTACTATATACGCGGAACGCCACAATTACTTGGCGCGGAACATGGAACATTTTGGCTCTTCTAGATGGCAGGGAACGGCATTTCCCGGTTGTGCTTAAGCTGATGTACCCTGTCTTAAAATGTGGACTACTCAGCAATTCCTCAACTCATGTGAAAAGGAAAATAAATCTATTAAAAGTGGTAGGATATACATCTCATCGTTTTGAGGGGAAACAAGACCCATGTTTTTCAAAACATCCAGATCGCGGGAAACAGCACTTTCCGGGTGACCGTGAACTGCATGTGGCGATCCTCCAAATACAGATACCATGTTTGCACTTCATGAAAGGAAAAATCAGTCTATTAAAAATGGTACTACATATCATTGTTTTGGGGTAATGCAAAAATCATATTACATTTGTTGTACCGGTATTTTTTTTTTACTTACCAATAAATGATAGCCAGCTTGATAAGGAAAATATGTCATGCAATACAGAATTTTGAGAGGTGGTGAAAGCATGAGATGAGTGATGTTGTCCTGGGAGAGGATTGTAATAGAGAAGATGTCACCCATCCTTTTTTAGACATTGTGCACGTACCACGTAAACTTAGATGCATTCTAGTGCAATAATTGTCGACTTTTAGGGTCAGAAAATGTGCTAGACTGAGATAAGAAAAAAATGCAAATAGTATTTCACTATTTTCGACTGTCATTGCACCTAGATGAAATATGAGAAATTGCAACTGGTATGTTAGGTATATTGAGATATTGTTCAACTACCAGGTAAACGTAAGCACCAATCTGCTGCAGTAGTAGGCATCTTTTAATGCCATAAATTGCACTAGACTGAGATATGGAAAATTCCAAGTGGTACTTCACTTATTCCGACTATCTCCGTGCAAGTCCGGTACATATAATTCACCCCCTTGCATTCATAATGGGAGATCTATTGTCCTAAATATTCTGCCCCAAAGGTTTTAAAGGTGTTCCTCTACATCCCATTCTCTCATGCCGTTCTTCCTGTGGTCATGTTTTACCCCACCGATGTTATGATGGAAATCTTTGTCCGTATATAGACCTGAGGAGCATACATATTTCATAGTCATATTTACTTTCACGATTTGTTCTGATTTGTAAAATTGCTTGTGATTCTGTTTTGGTGTTTTGTTCCAACGTGTTTTATATTCTTTGGAAGGCTTAGGACAGTGGCAAATATTTTCGTATCAGTAAAGAATTAGAGTACCGTAAGCATAGTTTACAGAAGTGGTTTGATCGTTAGACATATAAGGATTTAATGATATTGTACATTCACTCTTCCTACCTTGGTATAAATTAATTAAAAAATTTGTTTTACTTTACACGCTTAACTTGAGAGCACCGTTATGTGCATAAAATACTCGTAATTACCTATATAAAATCAAGCATAGAATATTATGAATCTGGAGACTGAAATTCACCAATTAACATGTACCATGACCAGGTTTCATTGTGCAATAAAATTGTAAAATTGTTGTGTATGTCTTATGCACCAAAAATTTGCAGGGTCTCAAAAACACAACATTGATCTGCTGCTCACAGACGTTTGCAGAGGTGCAAACACGCAACAGTATGTCTCCATGCAAACTCGAGGGAGGGCAAACTTGCGGCTTGTAGATGGCTTCTGCAGATTCACAAGATCGCGAACGAGCAGCACATAAAGCTGCAAATTTTGCGGCAGCGTGAACGTGCAAAAGCCACTGTTACTGCGAATTCGCGGCAAAGCGCATTGCATGGGAAATTGCCAATTTGCGGCAAATGAGAGGTGACTTTGCAGCGAATGGGAGGGTGACTTTTTGGCAGGGGAGTTGTGGACGCAGATTTTTGAGGAGCAAACTTGACTCTTTTCCTCTGAAATTAACATTTGACCTCTGAACAACCATTAACATGATTTTTCTTATTTTTAGATAGGCTCATGTATACCGGGGATGTTTCTGACCTAGGGTCACCTATTTATCAACTTTGACCGCTTTCATGGACAGCACGATTGCAATGCCCTCATTGTCGAACGGGATATGCAGACTGTTAGAAAGTTGCTGGAAATCTCAGAGCGCGCGAACAGCGGAAGAAAGAACGGGTCCTGGGTATTAGGTAACAGGCCGTCTCGAGGTATCCGAATTTTCGGACAGCTACGCCAGTTACGTGCTCCACGTGAAAGAACGTGCAAGGCTCTTGATTTCGCGAGGCACTGGTACATGCTAAGTCAGCGTCAGTAGTTAAACACAAGTCTTCACACATATGCCGGCAGGTTTTTTACCCTTTTTCTCAAGGAGGTTTTCCGGGAAATCTTAGGTGCCAGGTCATAGCCATTACTTATCAAACGTCCGACACACGCTGTTACCATGACAATTGTTGCCATGGCAATCGAAAACCATAATACCCCAGAACATCAGGCAACAACAGAAACATCATATTAAGCGTTACATGTATAGAGATGAGAAAAGTAAAACGACAGCAACTAACAACTTACTGTTGTTTAGGAAAATTCCATTCTCAGACTCAAGCACTACTTCCTTAGGTACCAAAAGCTTTAGTTTAGAACACTACATCGTAAGTATAACACACGAACATCGGTCACCATAATGTTACAATCCACTAACAGGGAAATGAGAAACTTGTGCTGAAAAAAGGAAATATAGGAAAACCCTACTTATTTATTCACTATTATAGATGAATAAAAATGTAGAAGATCGCTGATCTTCTTGTAAGATACATATTACTTACAGATAGAAATTCAGATATTTGTTTCTCAAGAATATTTGTTCAACAAAAAATTTCAAAAACCAAAATAATAGATCTTTCGCTGTAATAGTATGCATAATGTTTTGAAAAGATGAAGCGCTTGCAGATGTTAATTAGTGAGTCTGAATTGCTTGATAGCGTATAAGCTATTTCTTTGTACATCATATTGGTGCATTATGAATCTCTTTTAAATGACTTGTAAAGGAAACGTTTAACAATGCAGGAGACCAAACTATTTTACGCACTACGGCTGACTGATTTATCCCTGCGTTCGAGACTGAATGTATAATGTGCAATGCAACGAACAACGTCCCGTGTTCATCAGTGCCTTCAATGTATTCAAGGTGGTACAAACTTCTTCGCCCTTCTCCAACCGCTGACATGGGTGTCAGTGTAACTGACGCTATACAGAAACTTGTTTTTTACCTCAATTACCACATTCCTTCTTCAATTGTCATGCAGTTTGTAAAAATGATGCTAAAAACTCGGCTGTTAGCCATGCCAGTGTTTCAGTAATTGTTTCTTACGTAATCCAGCCAACTTGTAAATGCTTTCGCTTTGTACACTCTGTATATTTTATGAGTTAAAGGTACAAATAAAGCCTCCAGTAGCATGTTAATGACAAGACTAAGACTTATAATTCCAAGCAATAAAGAAGAAAACTTGAGGAAAATATCAGTGCAGCTTACCTTGTATACGCAATCTTCTCTAACCCTTATTCTTATAGCTGTTTGGTTCTTTTTTTTTCATTATTTATACTCTGTTCTATGAGTTGAAGAATTTAATCACATTTACGCGCACATGCTAAACACACTTAACACAGTAAACAAATACTAAACACACTTAGAAGTAATAAAATCTACTTTTTCTTGTATTGACAGTCATTCGAATGGAAAAGAAGAAGAAGTATGTCTTTGACTTTGAGACTTTAACTTGGATCGAAGAAACAAGGGCACAAGACTATGCTGAAAATGCTGAAGATGTATGCTGAAACTACCTTCACGAAGTGTTGTTCAATTCCAATAAAAGAGTACACTTTTAACTTGTTTAAATTGCTTCAAACTAGTCAGCTATTTATGAGAAACAGGCATTGAAATGTAGTGCATGTAATGCTGAAGTTGACTAAATTTGAAAGTGTAGTTACCCCAGTTACCTTTTCGTTGTTTTAAAGATTCCATCAAACTTCTAACTTTGTGCGTAAGACGTACCGTTGTTTGTACGCAATGAATGGTTAACAATTACTCTGCTATATACAATTTGCATCGAAAATTTTTAACTGGCAATGGACCTTTTAAATGATTACCTGATAATATTAACTGAATCCTTGGGCCAAATTTTTACCTTACGATGGATATTGTACTGGTGAAATTTCTTATTTGAAAGCATTGGCATCATCTGCCAATATTATTAAAGACGAGTTGAATGACGCAGTCGTAAAAAGTCGTCTATAGATAATAAAAGGTAGAGGTCTGAAAATGGAACCCCGAGGAAATCCACATTTATGTTTTTTAATGAGGAATTTTTGCTTTTGATAGAAGTAAATTGTTTTCTTCCTATTAACTAGTTTTGATCATCCATTGATGTGCCCCAAAATCCATGCGCAATTAACTTCTTAAATAGGAGAAATGTCCATTGTATCAAACTCTTGAGAAGATCAAGAAAGACGCAAAAAAAATTTGTTTTTCATCATTTTTGTAAGTTAGTTATACCAGTGAGTAAATATCAGAGGAATGGCTGGGAGGGGAAGCAACGGCTCTGATTGCTGAAGAGAATGCGATGTTTATTCAAAAATAAGCATTTTGTTAAATATCACTCTTTCTGCATTATTCCAGAAGCAAACAATTTGGTTTAATTCATGAAATTGCAGTGAGTGGTCGATGTGTAAATAGTAATAATCTTTTTTTGTAGTTAAACCGAAAAAGTATCATGTACCAACGAGAGATTACAAACATGGGTTAGCGGTTTTTAAATTACAAGACGAACCACGGCCTCTTGGGAGAACCTCATGGTTACCAGCTGTCTCTTGCTGGAGATTTGGATGCTGTCCTGTAGTAACTTTTCTGTGACTATAGTGTGAAATAATTTTGCCACATCTTTTTGATATTATGCATATTTGTATGAAATACATGTGCATATTGTACATCCTTGCCAAAATGTGAGTGAGTAATATATTGATTCTTGTAATTGACGTTCGTAAAACGATTATGTAACTTTACATAAGTCTAGCATACTGACCGATCTTACGGTCTTGAATGTTTAAATCCGGTTAAACATACTAAAAGATACAGTAAGCGATCTTTTTGTCATATGTCTGAGAGAATGCACGAAAATAAGTACTTGGTAAATACGAATGGAAATTTATGGTTTGTGAAGAACGATTAATATCTGTGAGTAAATTTCAGAGGAATGGCTGGGAGCAGAATCAACGGCACTGATTGCTGAAGAGAATACGATTTTTATTGAAAAGTAAGCATTTTGTTAAATATCACTCTTCCTGTGATATTCCAGAAGCAAACAAATTTGTTTTAACTCATAAAATTGCAGTGAGTGCTCGATGTGTAAATAGCAAGAACCCTGGCAATTTTTAGTTAAACAGAAAACGTATCATGTACAAACGAGAGATTACAAACATGGGTCAGCGGTTTTCAAATAAATTACAAGACGAACCACCGCCCGACATTGTAAAGAACAATTTTGAGAGAATAATGAAATGCTACTGTGAGCAGAACTTAACTCTCTTCGGATTGGACAGTGAAAATAAAGCAAATAGTCACTGATATTAGACGTAACATTTCCAAATAGATTCACGTTAGCTTCAGCATGAATACTAGGCCTACTTAAGAGTACTATCAATAATTGAAATAATTACCATTTGCTTGCTCATGCTTTGTAAACAAAATACATTTCCTCAGGAAAATATTTCAACGGTGACTAGGAAGTTTAACATGGTTGTCAATGAAGCTGCTGAGATCTCTACTTGGAGAGCAGTTTACTTCACTCCCCAGAACAGTTTTTTGTTAATTTTCAGCACGACTTTAATTATCCAAGTATAGCCTGTTATAAAACCTTGAAAACTGTAAAAAAAATAATCGATTTCAGGAAATCAATCGAAGTAGTTTGCAAATTGAAAGATAAACACGAGTTTTTTTGTTTTTGTTTAAGATGTGGCTTTTTTAACCAAAGCAAGTTGGTAAGGGCGTAGTGAACACCAAAATAACTGAACTCTATTTTCGTGGGAGTCATTTTATGATTAATTAAGGTCAGTTATCGAATTACTAAGTATGCATTCCAATCCAAGATCCATATCGCCCCTTACCCTAATTAGAAATGTGGTTGCAAAATCGCAACCAACTGACTATGAGCTTTCAGCTGTTCTGTAGTCAGTGTCCTATGAGACGGGGTCGGGAATGGTAGTGCACTTGTTACACATTAGGAGTCTGGGCCTCTGTAAGGGTTGTTCGACTTTGGGGAGAGTTCGAAAGAACTTGTATATGCATGGTAGAACTACAACTATTAATCTTGCTAAATAGTGATGTCCAAGATAAGTGATTGCATCCTGGTAGTGATAATAGTACTGCTGAACATTTAGAGTATACCAACTGCTGGTTATGAAAATGAATAGAACTAAGAGGTATTTATTCTATTTAGCACTGGACGTTTATTGATGCAGAAAAGATAAACGAAAACTGAAGAACATAAAATGCAAAGAATAAATTGAAATGTTTAAAAGAAAATGATGTAATGAATATGTGCTGAAGGGTATTCTTATCCTGAGTGAGTGCATGAATATAAATATAATACTGTAAGAGCTGTGGAGGTGTAAAATTTGTTCTTAATGAGTCAACAAGGTTTTGGATAGTTGTACACTCTCAAGTTTAAAGAAGAAGTCTAATGGTGAGATGAAAATGCTCCTACAAGACATGATGGTAATTTAACTCAGTCCTGAGAAACCATATTCTCTACTCTTGGAATTATTCACTGGAAAGGCAATGTCATTGAACGTACGTACGAAATGGTACATCTACATCAGGAGTTGCCAACCATCGGCCCGCCGGCCAAATACGACCCACGGAGAAGCATCATGCAGCCCTCAAACCCCATTCTGAACAGGAGTAAAAGTTCAAGAGAATAAGAAAAACAAACGAAAGGGGGAATAGTAATAAAGGTATTATCCATATAAAAGCCTGTGGCTTTGTTGTCAAATCTTTTACTCACTACGGTGCTACATATTACGATTTTTGACATTTTTTGGCATTCGGATTGCCATAGACATGTCTGCACGCATGGGCGTCAGCAGGTGGGGGACGGGGGGGGGGGTGACATGTCCCCTCCACTTTCAAAAGTGGAGGAGATATCATATCATTTGTCCCACCCACTTTTCAAATCAGTTATTTAAAAAAAAAATCACATGAATATGCATTGCTGAGCTGATTAAAGTAGAATCAAACTTAAGAATCATTATCAAGAAATTGCACTGGAAATTAGAACAGCGCTTGGCCCTTTATTCCCCTTGCTCAGTCCGATGTTAACCCTCCCCGCTTCGTCTGAGACCTCTGATAAAACTTTGTGCGATGTTTGAACGGTGTTTTAGAGTGTTTTGTGGAAGCACCCCTTCTCGCCCGAAATGGAATTCCAATTGCCCTACACTGCGAATCAGAGAAAACAACGACGCATTTCAACTTCAAGTAATAAAGGCTACATGTATTCCCCGGATGTGGTAGATCTTTATTGTTGAGTGCCGGCTAAGCGCTACACACGCTCTGCTTGCCTTTTTCTGATTATTATTATTAAAGTATTTGGGCACATAACAACTGACGTCTAGCACCTACATGCACGTATTATATATACCACCTAACTCATCCCGGAGGTGACGGCGCCACTTTTCCGATTTTTTGTTTGAGATGGACGCTGTGTAATTCGTCGCCCTTAATTGGTATCAGAACAGCATCTTTCTACCAGTATTTTCTGTCGGAATTTAGTTTTGTGAGACAAAATTTCTCCTCATAGATCTGTTTCTGATGTAACTAAAAACGGCTCAAGCAGGCCGTCTCTTGTAATCTAGGGGGTCTTGTGTACCCAAAATTTTCTGGTACGCTACGCGCCAACCAATGGTGGCGCTCCGCTTAGATAGTATAGTGTCCCCCTCACTTTCTGAAACTTGCTGACGTCCATGTCTGCACGCATACTAATTCAGGAATGCAATTCTACTCTTACTATAGGCAAACTGTCTGGCCCGCAATATCTGTTTTTACTGTACAGAGAGCTAGTGTAAAGAGAAGGAAAATAGAGGGCAGGCTTGCAAACTTTGCGCCCATCACCAAGTTGAGAGTTGGCAATGTGGCCCTATGATTGAAAAAGGTTGTTACCCTTGATCTAAATACTACATCGTAAATCTGGCCAACCTTCCATTCTTGAGATATATATTGTTTACGAGTTTTTCACAATTTGACTTCTGTTGACCCCAAATGACCTGTGACCTCCAAAGAACACACTAGGTGTCTTTAACTCAATGCGGAACGGATACATACTAAATATGAGATCTGTCCAACATTCCCTTCTTGAGACAACATATTTACAAGGTTTTCGGAGTTCACCCATTTTGACCCAAAATGACCTTTGATCTCCATGAAAAGCAACAGGCTTCTCGCACTCAATGTGGCATACTCACATATCAAATATGAGAACTGTGAAACGTTCCCTTCTGGAGATATCGTGTCTACAAGGTAGGCATTACAAACACAAATACATATACACACAAGCATGCACATACAAAGACACATACATACACACGCCATCATGATTGCATAGGTGTACAATTTCAATGAAACCAGAAACTGTTGCGTTCGTTCTGAAGGATTTTATATACCCATCTTGTTTTCCTTACTTTTTCATTCTGTTGCGTACATGGTGGCATTTGGCTGTCATAATTAAGAGACATGTATTCTACTAGAGTTTTACTGATGCAGGAAAAGTTAAACAAAACTGAAGTGTATGAGATAGAAACATAAAATGAAAACATGTAAAATATAAAAGGTGTATGAAAGTGTGCGATGGACGGTTTACTTTCTTTGAATTAATAGATGAATACAAACTAACATTGGAAGAGAGTTAAGTGATATAAAGTTTTGCTGAAATCACGATGTATGAGTTAAAAAAGTTTTACAGTAATATAAAACTTTTGACAGCGCTAGTCACTAAAGAGGATTTTTTTGGCAATGAAGTAAACACTTCGTAACATGCATATTTTGGAACTGTCGACCCCTGATATAGATGTATGACCCATTGCGTCCTAGGTGGGACTTTTTCTTTAGATTTGCAGTTGCAATGATGAAATTCCATTTCAATATAAGACACACAGATGACTACTTTAAATGACAGAGATGTGCTAATAAGAGGTGGGGCTTACGTCAATGTATATCAACAAATTCGTGGCAACTATGGGCATTTTGAAAGATCTGTGCAAAAAGATATATTTGTCTGAAGTACTTGACATATCTGTGTGTTATGGGGCCTCACTTCACCTAAAAGGCTTTGGATGTACTTAATCAGAGTCCAGCACTTCATCCGATATGGATGGCAGACGAATTATTTCCCTCTGCCTTAAAATGACAGTTACTTCCAGGGGTAACTTTTGTTCCAAACTGTTTTCACTTTCAGTAAGCAATGCTGTACTAATTAGCTCCACAATCTCTCTCATGATTTCTTGAGTTGCAGTATAGTCTTGAGTATCGTCATCTTCACTGGAGCAAAGAAAACAAAATTTTCCTCCTTCGATGCTGTATGCAAGAACAGTCAATTGCCTTGTGTGCTTTGGTTGAAAGTCAATCTGTATAAAATAAAAAAAACAAAGAGACGCTGTGTTAATATATATTGACAGCTGTTTACTATTGTGGGGGATGTGATAAAATATGGATAAAGGAGGTACTTTGAAATGAATTTTAAATCTTGTACAAACTGTCAACATGTATATTGATATGTACATATAATAGCCTGAAATATATGATTTAAAAATAGTGTCAATTTCCTCACATGGAACCATGAACTGATCTGTGAGAAAGCAGGTTTTCAAAGCATTTTTCCATCAATGGAAAATATGAAGGGGGAGGGGGGCAACTTAGGCATGATTTGGAAGACAGTAAGAAAGTCAGCAGTGTTTTTAGTATTTCGTTGTTAAATGGCAATCTATTTTAACTTTTGATGCAAAATTATCAAGCTTTTGCCATTGAGGACAAGTCGAATAAGGGTTAAAGCAATTTGGTATTCTGTGGATGAAGAACTGTTAAGATCAGAATCTATTCTATATACTCACTGATATGCTGGAAGTAGGGGTTGTTGCCACAAAGGGGTTTGGTTTGGATGGTAATTGTATGTTTGGCTTGTTGATGACTACATTAGTAATTTTGACATAGTCTTTGAGAGCTACAGCTGATTCAGCATTTGAACGCCAAAGAACAACTTCAGTTTCATCAAGTTTGTCCCTGATGAAGATGTTTCTCACACAAGTGGGATAGCCCTTCACATTAACCTGCAATTTAGGGCTTCATCCTATCAGACAAAATAATAAAACAAAATATTGACTCCGAAACAATATGCAAAATTTTCCTTTTTGATGTAAATTAAATTGATAGGAGAAATAATATTTAACTTTTACATTAGTCTAAAGTGATGACTATGTCTGCAGCGCATATTTGAACATAATTGTTAGGGCTAATGGCAAAGGTTGCAGAAATCATTCTAAACATGGTAGTTAGAGTGCATTAGTTGTGATAAGGTAGGTAAGTGAGGAGTGAGATCAATTGAGCTGAACACTGCATATTTAACAATTGATATAAAAATATTGATTTATATAAATGGAAATCTTGAGATACCATGTTTACAAGGTTTTAGGCTTTTGATGCCACATAATCCTAAATGAAGTTTGATTTCCATGAAACCAAATCTGCTTCTTGAATTCAATGTGGTACACCTATTTACCAAATACAAGAACTGTTGAACTTGCCCTACGTGATACATCGTGTTTAAAAGGTTAGCATTATAAACACACATTATACTAATATACAAACACAGGCATTGACATACACACATACGCCATAATGATTGCACTGGGTTATGATTTCAGTGATAGTAATAAAATACATAGTACTTACCCTGATAATTTGCCCTTGGACAGAGGTCATGGTCTTCTTGGGCGATGACTTCACCTCTTTGATCTTTTTTACCCGTTTCGGGGAAGGGTTGATGAGCATGTTTGCCTGTTCAATGAAGGCTGCATCCACTTCCACAGAGGACGATTTAAACACTTTCGATGCCGATGTCATTGTTATTGTTTTGTCAGCTTTGACGATGTTAGTTACCATGACTGATGCATCTTCTTAATCGTTGTAAGTCTGCTGGCATCATTTAAGGTTGCTTTGATGATGTCCGTTTGGTCACACAGGGCTATGTGATAAAGCTCCTTCTTTTGGCCATTACTTGTGAAAGGCTTTGCGTGGCTGAAAACAAAATGTAAATCCCATAACGTAGGCTAGCCCACTGTGCGCAATATACCCAGGCCTGGTAAATCATACAACACAGGTTGTTCCTTTTATTCGTACAACAAAGTATCAATTTCAAAGTTTCATTGGTGTAGCCCTAGCCAAATATAACAATTCTATACTCCGAGGCTTTCAGCTGCCAAGTGTTGACAGCGTTACTGTTTTGTTTTGCTATGATAGCTCAGGTCTATACACTGATTAAGTCGGCACTGGGCCTACTCCTACTAGTTAGTACTTCTACTACCCAGGTGAACAATGAGAATCACTGCCTGACTTAAAATTACACTCGATCATGAGGTCCCAGTAAGTAAAATACAGTTTGTTTATAACTTAGCTTTTAAGCACGGCAATACATTAGCATAAAATAGCGCTGTATCCATGATAAGTCGAAGATGGAGTGGGTTTTGTTGCAATGTTATGGCGCAGCTCTCTCCCACCACCTACAAACGCAGTAACTTTCTTATATAGTATCGTAAACGACGATCACATTATGTAGTAATAGTATAGTACTATATATATATATACATATATGTATATACATATATATATATATACATACATATATACATATATGTATATATATATATATATATATATATATGTGTGTGTGTGTAATAGCATAATGGAGACTTCTGAAGAAATACCACCCTACAGTCCACCCTGTCCCCACAGGTGTTTTTCAAAATCTTTTTCAGATTTTTAGCGATCTTATCACTACTGGGACCAATGTAAGTTAACATATAATATTTTCCCCTGTGATACATTTTCTTTGGTTGCAGGACCCATTCATAATTCGAGCCGTAATTTCTTAGTATAGGACTCCATCTGCCATAACAAAGTTTAAGGTAGTCATTCAACATGAGAATACTACATATGTACAATAATTCACTTAAAAATAAATCGAAGAATGAGCATTACTATGCAGTTACCATTCCAGATGTCATTTTCATTTTACCTATGATAATATCACTGAGGGCGCATGCAACAACATGTTTTACCCTAGTCTTCTAATTCTAATCGGGTTCAACGTCGTTTCCTTGCCCTAGATAATGTTCAACCGTCTGCGCCAATTTTATTTTTATTAAGCGATAAGACAGTGGGAACTAAAGGTATGTTTAGTCCCCTCCCTCAATATTTGCCAACTGTTCCAAGAATACATAAAATTAGATGCATGATTCATGATAATGATTTTTACCTCCTTAAATGCGAAATTGCCAGCATGACATTTTTTTTTCAAAAGTTGGGAACATGCAGCTTGAAACACCAAGGAAGTGTATTTTAAGGCCATCTTGAAGGTTTGACAAGGCAAATATTTTCATGATGGTGGAGCTCTGCTTAGATAGTCCTGTTGGCACTCAGCGCCGTATCATGTTTTTTGTTTGTCCTGTAATCTTTGGTTTGAGGTCATGAGCGCAGGTGTAAAAAATGTCAATTTTGCACCATGATTGAACAACTGACAAGTGCAAATGGAATTTTTTTTGTCAAAGGGGATGAGATGTTAAACCCTCTTAGAATTCCTCGTGTCACGTATATATGGACTGACTGATTTGAAATCCTGGCTTAAGCCCTTAGAGGGGAACTCCGTCTCCTCTCATACCCCTCTCCAAGAACGTCGGTCTAGAATAGGAACAATGAGTCGCTTTTGCTTCCTGACGGCTATGCCTTGACGTAGGCTGATCATGGACCGTTGGAAATGACATATATATGGAAAGATAACTTTACAATCCTTTTCTTTTCATTCTTTCGGAACCACATGTTTTCTAGTGTTAAATACAAATTTTCATGATTAATGATAGTTAAAGTTATAACAATCATATTATGACAAATGATGAGTCATATCTCATCACAGATCATTTTAACTTTCTGCGAAGTAGATTAATCACGCTTTTGTTTTATTACACAACATACAATAATTATTTTGAAGAACTGAAGAGGGAAAAATTCAGATTTTCAGAGTTCAAAAACTGACGTCTTACATAAAAAATATTTATTATTGTAGTTAAAATGCTAAACTTTTACTTTAAGTGGGTTGCCCTCTGATTCAATATCGACTGATGAATATGACAATTCTCAACAATTGACCATAAATTCATTTCTGTTTTTGCACGAAGTCATGTTACACCACTCACTTAGCTATTACTATTACTGTGGAAACAGTTTTACTTTCGAATAATGCCATATATCACATACGTATAAAAGAAGTCCTATTAGACATTGATCGCATCTCGTTGAAACTACGTTCGTCTAAGGTTCGTCTAAGTTCTTATTTTCAGTGCATCATGTCCGATTTCGATTGTGTTCACAATGAAGGAAATTGGCGACTCGTTGAATTACTGTTGGTTATAGTGATATTAACCACTGCGGAAGGCAAGTTAAAAGATAACATACATTACTACCAAATGTCTCTCAAGTATTTGATATTTTTGTTAAACCTTTTTCGTATGTTGGTGTGTATTCCAGGTTTGAACTGCTCGCAAACTTGTAGAACACTATCTCCGACAGCCAGCAACGATGCAGTGCTTCAGTACCACAAATGTTCTAACTACGTCTGTCTTATCTGTGAAGTAAACAAAACAATGTCTGGATTAATGTGGACGAACGAGATCACAAGAGAAAATATTACCAGAAACCAATACTACATTGCAAGCCTGGAAAAGGGGACATTAAATGACTGCCATGATAATTTCTATTCTATACGTTTAGATGAGCCATGTGACAGTAGGAAGTATGGGAATTACACATGTCGCCAAGGTGATAATGTTCTTCAAATATATTTGTTGAAAGAAGGTGAGTCATCAGTCCTACTTTACGATTCCGAATTTCAAGTATGTGCAGAAGATCTTCAACGATCACAGCTTAAAAGATAAAACCAAAACAAACCAAAAACATGGTTAACTTAACAGCTAAATGATCCAACAATCAAAGTGACTTTGCCAAAATGAAAATTTTTCTTCACTGAAAACTGATTTTAAGGTAAAAAGAAGCACGTAAGCATCAAAAAATAAAGCAAGACGTTTCTTTTCAAAAAGGGTCTCATTAGATATTACGTGATTTCTACAATATAACGAATATATTACAGAAATAGATCATTAAATAAATATGTCAAAGGCTCACTTTTAACCAAAATAGTGTAGCAATAACAATAAAAAAAAAACAAAAGAAACAAACTCTCTAATCTCTCTGTTTCACGAATTATTACACAGAAACAACAATATCCATGGAGGTCGATGAAA